>JABSTT010003990.1:0-27327 GCA_013339685.2 Hyalomma asiaticum | reverse complement strand
TATGGAGCACTGGCGAGTGAATGGTGAGCAAACATCAGACATTTTAATGCTGTTTCTACATGGTGCCTCCGACCTCTCACCCAGAAGGACCAGTGATACTCGGCTACAAGTCAATAAAAAAGCGGCGTCTCCTCGTCAAAGGACGCCCTCCAGCCTGTAGTACCGCCCTGCAAACGTCACATCATGGCAGACAGCCCCCGCGCCACACACTTTCTCTCTCGAACACAGTGCAGAGGCGGTCTGTCGCAACCATAGAGTTTCCTACTAAAATACTAGAGGGAAACGTGGCGCTAGTGTCTGTGGGAATTCCAAACAAGATGGTTGATTGATTACTGGGGTTTAACATCCCAAAACCACGATCTGATTATGAGAGACACCCATACTGGAGGGCTCCAGAAATTTCGACCACCTGGGTTTCTTCAACGCGCCCAAACAAGATGGTTCGGCTAGTGTGGGAATGATGGATATGACATGAATTTGGCTCGTCTTTGTTCTTCTGGCTTCGTATGGCTTTGCAACTTCACAAAAATGGGTCGTTTACAAGAAAAATAAGGCCCCAAAATGGAAGATTTTGGAACAGTTATGTGTGTGCGTAGGTACATGTTGCTTTTTCACAGTTAGAAACACTCATGGTGTCTACCAAGTTGACATTGCTAAATTCCCTGAGATTCCCAGGTTTTCCCCGAGTATCTTTGGGGAAATTCCCTAAATGGCACACAACTTTTTTCAGGTTGATGCAGGTACGCACCATGTCACCCAATGTTATCACTAGTAAGCATGTTGAACTCCTGAGGGGTCAAATTAAAAAAAAAAAGAAAGAAGCTTTCCCAGACCGTCAACTGTAAAAATTGCGAATTTGAATGTAGGAAATGCGTAAGGGCAGAAAAACACTGTAAAATAATCAGGAGCAGTATCCAGCGTCAGCATCACTTATACCATATTTACTTGAATCTAACAGCACACCCTGTTTTTTCACTGAAACAGGTCCAAAATCGTAATGCGTGTTAGAGTAAGTGTGAATGAATGACCCACTACCATATCGAGAGCGTGGAAACGCCGCCTCCTATGCGCTTCGCGGGCGCTGTTGAATCACCACTACCGAAAAAATGAACTAGTGGCGCAGCGGTCTTTGGCGCGCATGGTTTTCTGTAGTTTCTATGTCGCCACCGGTCCCCTGCGTAACAACACAATGACGCACGTGATGCGTAGGCTGGTGAGCGCGCACCAGCTTGGCCATCTTGCAGGCTGACCGAAGTCGCTACATCGCAGATGCAATCTCCGAGATGCCCTCGCAACAAGCTTCAATAGTGGTTTGCGGGTGGTCGTAATGGGAGAAAGATGTTTCGAATCACCACACGCAGAACAGCTCATCATCGCGTTTCTCCCTCGTATCCATGCTGAGCCCGAGCTTCTCAGTCATGCGCGCTGCTTGACGTCAAAGATTGCATCGCAGCAATCTCGGAGACCACACCCCAACTGTGCTTAGGCTTAGCTGCGCCAGCCTGCGCAGGAAGCATGGCAGCACACGCCAGTGGGCGTGGGGTAACTGCGATAGCACAGAGGAATGCAGCACTGCGATTCAATGATGTTACCGCTGCTTGCACACGATACACCCGGCAACGTGCGGCAGTTTCGTCGAGACACAGGAGTTATGCAACGGCGTGCCGAACGTCTTCGAGACACCGCGGATCAAGAGAAGCAGGAAAGCCACAGCACGGCCATTCGCGGGCCTGTAGGTGTTCAAAGTTAGCGGTGCTTTCGTTATGCGAGTGTGTTCATTAAGCGAGTACGGCATTTGGTTTTACGAATGTGAGAAGGTGATTACTAAGGACATTGTTTTTTTGTGTGTCACGAAAAATGGGTGCATGTTACAATTGATGTTTCACTTTCTTTTTGTCGTGGGAAACTGGTATGCATTACAATCGAGGGCGTGGTAGAATCGAGCAAATCATGCAAATTGTTCAATAGTATTTTATAACATGGTGTTCCGTGAAAAATGGGTCTATGCACAGCGCATTATCGCAGTCCGCGCACATAAAACGCATCTCCGTTCTCATCTTGGAGCAACCAGCTGTGTTGGCACACACACGGTATCTTCTCTGCATGCAGCTGCCTTGGGCAGAGTACACTCAGTAATCAAGAACAACGAACAGCAAGAACCCCTCGTAAGCGTCGATAATAAACAAGCTGAAAGCTACGCCAATAAAGATGAAAATCAACTTCCAGCGCCTCTGCAAAGGGGTGCTGATGAAGATAAACATCAAGTTTCATGTGCCTCCGTTACAATTACACCAAGAAACCAAAACCGCAAAATGGCATTGCCCACCGGCGTTGCCGCAGACCGCTCAATGCACCCAAGCTGGAAATCGGTTCTGTTTATCTCCACAAGAAGGTAAAGCCGTAACCACACATACCCAGTACAATGTGTCACTGCATCGTGTGTAGAACTGGCACCGCATCCTCTCCCTATGGAGAGAAAGAGGGCGTGCAGCTTCATGTAGCCGCGCGCCCTCTACCTCCACAGTCTTTCCCACATTATTTGTGGAAAAAACTGCGCGCATGCAAACGCACAAGATAACGCTCGGCACACACATGGGCTGTGTGTGCGCTGTAGCACGTCCAGACACATAGAGCGGACTTTGCATAGAACAAGACAAGGCCAGGAAAAGCCGGTGCATGTGGACGAAGAGCGGGGAGGAAGGAGGGGCACTTATCCTCTCAGTTACTGCGAGTTGCGCTAGAACCTCCCTCGCAAGGTGCATAGTTAGAGCCAGCGTTACCACGACTTTCGTACTTCAGCTGATTTTCCCTGACAGAAGCCCAAATCCCCTGAGTTCTCCCGGTTGGTAGACACGCTGATACTAAAAGTTCAGAAATTTAGCAATATTATGCGATATGACAACATTGCCTCCTCTACTGGTGCCCAGATTTAGCAGCGCCCATAAAGGTTTAAGCTGTTATAATTGTGTTTGAACTTAAATATTTTTGCCTTTGTATGTGACGCCCCAATGTTATCAAGTATGCAAAAAGTAGGTGTGTCTTCTAAATATAATAAACAGGGTTTCGCTTGCTTACAGGGCAAGTTCTCCCCTGCATTTTTACAAATGGTTGGGTCAAACCACTGCACAAGGTCGTAGCAGAAGGACAGTATCACCCACCGTTTGGTGCTTGGGTTTGTGCAAAAATGTGGTAATTAAACAGCCATGCCATTAAACTCCATCAGACACTGCACGTGAACCTTGATTTGAGCTTACTTTTTGAGCGTCATATGCAGGTGCGTCTGCGTATCGCCTGATACTAGGCCTGATAACTGTGTAGCTGGTTAGTGAGCTCAGTCGGTGTTGCATTAATCATACAGCGGCAATGGAATGCTGTAGTACAAGATATAAAAACAGCCTCGTCACAAGGAATGTATGTCTGCCGTGAAAGAGGCCCCAGGCTTACAGATTCTGTTGCATCTGATACAAAAAGAAAAAAAGAAAAAGCAAGACTGCATCGACAAAGTTTGCGGGACGCAGCGCAAATACTTCCAAAGTTATGTAAAATACCACTGGAAAATAATATGCGTAGCCATCAACAAACACAACAACGAAACAGACTGCATGGCACCTCATAATTGCAGACGACTTTAGTACACGCGGCAGTCTGATGTTCTCAGCAGTAGTGTGCACTACAGCCGCTGCCTTCGTCACATAATGAAAAAGTGTAGCAATGTCACTCGCGTCACTGAAGACAAAAAACAGGAATAAACAAATCCATCACAACAACTGAAGCAGCAGGCATGAAGACTAGACAAATCCATGTCATACCCATCATTCCCATGGCAGCTTCGTGATCACAGTGCCAGATTTCCCTCTAGTATGTTAGTAGGAAACTTATGACCACGATGTCATGTTGACAGAGTGATACTATGGCTGCAGGTGGGTCCTTTGACAGGGAGACGCTCCCTTTTTCTTGACCTGTACCCAAGTGCAGTTGTCCAGACTCTTGGCACCCACCTGTTTGCGTCTCTCGTCACCGTTCAGAGGCCGGTACACAAAGCCAGGTTCTTCGATGTCGGCCATGTGCTGCCTCACCACGGTGGCCACTGGGGCGCTCACCGCCTGCCGCTGCAGGGCACCGCTCACTGGCGACGGTGACTGGCTAGCGCTTCCCAGGCTATCTTCCGCTGGAACAGTCGCATGTGTGATGGACAATCACTAACAATTTTTTTGTCAATAGTGTAACGTAACATCCAGCAAGTACCAGCACCCACAACTGTGCTGCACAATGATAGTTTATGCAAAATCAAAGAAACCAATTCTCTCACGCTGTCTCTCGCCTTGTTCGTGCATACACTGCACCATAAATGTCTGGAACCATGTACCTACAAATACAGTCGCCGACCGATAAATCGGATACCGATGATTCGGACATGCTCGGTAATTCGGACAGTTGCGCGGCACCGCCGATGGTCCCATAGAAGTTATGTGTAAAGACGACCAATATTTCGGACAGCTGCCAGATCTACATTCGATAATTCGGACCCTGTCCGACTGTCGCACATGCCGAATCGGCAGCCATTATCTCGTCCGGCACCCATACCATACAAAGTATGGCCTCGGAAATCAAAACGAAAGCTAATTGGTAATATATGAGGCTTTATTTTGATTGCAACTTTATGCCTGAGAGATTTGTAGTTGAAAATGCCGATCTTGGAGGCACGGTTCAACTGTGGGGGATCATATCGACATCGCGATCAGGCTGTGTCGGCAGGCACGATCAGCAACTGTTTCCGGCACGCTGGATTTACGTTGCGTAGTGAGACCGACACCGCCGACACTTCAGCCCGACAATGCAACTGAAGAGCAGGACCTGCCGCCCAGCGCAACGAGCTCAGGTGCGGACGTTATTGACGACCTGCGAGGCTGCGGTGTGCCGATTCCCGACGCTGTTACGTTTGAGGACTTTGCAAACGTCGACAGTGCGGTGTCGTGTGCCGAATTGAATGACGACGACATAATTGAGCAGGTTCTGCAACCGTCAAACAGCAGTTCTGACTTTGATGATGATGACGCGCCATGTGCTCCGGAGCCGTCACATGCGGACCTGTCTCGAGTCCTCGCTGTTCTTTCGTCATCGTACAGCGATCATATCACACTGGCGGAGATACAGGCGGACTTGGTTGCACGTAAGCAGAAGTGCGTGCAGCAACGCAGTGACAACTTTTTTCGGCCACCGGTACACTAAAGTGTCAATAAAAGTTTTTTTTTTCTGACGCATTCGTTTTTTCGGACTTTTGATAATTCGGACTTATTTACGTTCCCCGTGGAGTCCGGATTATTGGTCGTTGACTGTAAGGAAACTACTTGACTAGAGTGAATTTAAAGAAGCATCGTACAGTAGCGCAATGTTGTACGCAATCACATGTAGCCACACACGAATCTCGTAAGCCAGGAAAAACAATAGGGGGTGCCCAAAGTCTTGGTTTATTGCTAATCAGGAAGATTTCAAAACAAAAAATAGAAAATCATTAATGGATTACTGGTATGGAAGAAGTCAAATTATTTACATGCAGTGATTTTCACAGAAAATAATGAAAACCAGTTCCTCAAATAGTGAAGGCCCTGATTGGTGGTACCATTTTTTTTTTTCGTCCCGGACAGCGGTGGTGCCAAAGTCTGATTTTCTACAATGCAAGCTCCTTAATACTAAAGCACTAAAACATCAGCTGTGTTGCAAGTAAGACCTAGTGAACACGTGATTACTTGCTAGCAGGTTCGACATAGTGCAACAATTGGGTGAAAACTTTTCTGATGAAAACTTTTCATCAGACAGTTGGGCACGATACCAAGGCCTGTGTCTGTCAAACACCTGCTCTGCAAAAAAGGTCTAGCAGCCAAGAAATACACCAGAAACCACAGAACACAGACGCTATACGTTCTGAGCATGCTTACATGCATGCATCGCTAACTTCTTTATACTAATCATCACCATTTTGTTGTTCATATTTTTAGAAGCGAAGCAGCTTATTGCCCAGGCTTTGTCCATCCCTCCTTCCCGTGTCCCACACCCCCACAGCGCATGTGTGTCCCCTCCCCCTTTCTCTGCCCTACTACACTCCCCCTTTCTCTCCTCTAGAATTCCTCTACTCTACAGAGCGGCGCGCACAACAGGTATTGCGACAGCTGCATACTCCGCTGGGGGCGCCATGGTAGTTCCGCGGTATGAAAATGACGGAGCGCGCACGCCTCATTCTCCTGTGCAGCGCCGCGATGAGCGTTCAGGCCATCACGTAACCACCGCGTTCTCTCTTGTACATTCTCATTCGTCCTCTTAATAAAATTACACCATCTCCCGCTCAAGCTAACCATCTCCCCGCTGCTTCGCATCCACACATGGTTCCCTTTAGCGGGAGATGGTGTAATTTTTTTTAACACAGCCACCACAGGTGAAAAGTGCAGCTATGGAAACACAAAAGTTCGAGCTCCCCATTGAGTCCAAGATGGAGGCGCTCAATGGGGCAAAAGATGACATATGGCTCTATGAACTGCACCATCTTGAATTGCTTTTTCATTGCACATAATGAAAAATATGCCTCTTAGGTGATGCCGGAGCTTTGTCAGAGAAGTAATTTTGACATAAGAAGGTGCCGAAAGAAATCTCTCCCAGAAATCTATATTTTTGAGCATTTCTCAAGACCCCATCCTCACGTCCCCCCCCCAAAAACATGAAAAGCATGAGTGACAAAATCCCTGCACAGTTTATTTCTTGCACGTTGTAAGATTATCTAAGAAATGCCAAATTTTCACGTAACAAACTTCCTATGCAACAAAGTAAATTGCTGATTTCACCAACTGTATTATTGGCCTCAAGGACATACCGTGGCGCCATCTGCCAGAAGTTTTCGGTGACGTAGAAAATGACACCACGTGATACCGGCCGCAAAGTGTACGACGTCTACAGTGCCGTACCTCGTTCAGATGTGCTTTTTTTTTTCCCATGTTGCAAGCATTGCCTGCGTGTGTCTTAGCTGCAAAAGAAACTGTTATACAGATCAGCAAAGTATTTTGCGAGTGCAGAAGAGGCATCGCCCACGCTTGTTGGAAGGTGTACATGCTGTGCTATGCACTGTGAAAGTGGTGAGGCCACTCGCGCAAAAGGAGGTGCCCTGCCATGGTGGCCTAGTGGTTATGGCACTCGGCTGCTGATCCGAAGGCCACGGCGGCTGCATTTTGATGGAGGTGAACTGTTGAGACCTGTGTACTGTGCGATGTTGGGGCATGTTAAAGAAGCTCAGGTGGCCGAAATTTCCGGAGACCTCCACTACAGCGTCTCTCATAATCATTGCTGGTTTTGGGATGAAAAACCGCCCACACCAAAAAATCGCGTGAAAGGTCATCAGGAAGTGTAGTTAGCTATCACTCGAAATACTTGGAGATCCCGCATACAATTACTTATTTAAGCATGAATACGCGCTACTATCTCATCCGCTTGTGCAGACGGTGCATGGGCAATAGGTGACATTTTGATTTGTGTTGACAGCGATGCGTGGTTCTTTGGGCCTAGTTTTGGGCACATAATCATGCATGTGATGTATGTTGTTTTGATATTGCTAATTAAGCCTGCCTGCCCATTTATAAAGGTATACACACGGTTCTGTTGGCAGCATTTATCGCGGCACACGCGATTTGGCATTTTCGCCTGTATTATTGCGGTACAATGATCTGTCACGGGTTTATTTATCACTGGTAAATAATACCTTAGATTCGTGTATACAGTTCCACGATCTTTGTGCATGTAACGCTGGGCATAGTACCTTGAGTGATGACAAAATCAAAACATCCTGTGATGTTTAAGATGGCACTACTCCAGGAATAAGACACTGTTCCTCTACAGGTGCAAATACATGTCGTAAGTTTGAATGCCTACAGTCCGAGAAAGTTCATGTCATCCTAACATTTTAGCTCCAATGCCGTACACAAAACCTACTTCGTGGAATGCTTCCCACACACTCGAAATGCATAAGCACTTGGCTGTTTCCTTATTCTCTGCTTTTTCAACCACAACGCTTCATTTAGGGGTATACACGCGTGAAAATTACACCCAGCTCAGTCGAATACGTCAGGTACTGTGGCACCGAGCAGTACTTCATGCTCAAAAGCAAGAAGAAAAGTAACTGGCTTGAAGAAGAAAGCCAGCGCACTTTGCCGGTGGCGTCACATGATGTCGTTTACTATGTCACGACAACAGCGCCGGTCTTTCCGGTGGTGGTCCTCGAGACCAATACTGAGGTACGACTGTACGTCGACTGTCACCGACGAAAGAAAATCAAGTGTAACCAGCCAACTGGTGCATTGTTGAACATCAGATGAAAAATAATGGCCAAGGCTAGCACAATGTAGATTTAAGTTTTAAGAAATCTTAATCAAGTTGACGTAAACAAAACTGGACAACACATTAAGTACAGCTTTGCCAATAGCAAAATTTTGTGTGGGAAGATAATTCGCATGTTAATATTTGACAGCAAATCGAATGAAATATTTTTAGAATTATGTTCAAATATTTTTTTTTTCCATGCTAAATTACACAGAAAATGTACTCCTGAACATGGGCAAAAAAAGAACAAGCTCACTACACAACCAGTGCATTCCCACAATGTCCCTAAAAAACAGAAGAGTCCGGTCTTAAAGAGCAGCCCAACAGAGAACTGTGTAGTTGCATGCGTGAGCTTCACCGCAATACACAAATGTAAACACCACCGCAGAGGACATTTGCCACAGTACACAAACCTTAGCTTCACCGCAGTACACATATGCTAGCTTGACCGCATTGTGCTAGTGTGAACTTCAATGGAGTAGACAAGTGTTATCTGCCAAAGCTTCTTTATGAGAAATCCGTATGGATTTCCTTGTAGCCTTGTGCTACAAAACGGGTGGATGCTAATTTTCCCTTTCATAAACGTTACTCCACCTTGCGGGTTTCCGCAGAACTCATTTGACATTTATGCGCGTTTCTTCCATTTTTCTGCCACACAGGAGCTTCACAGAATGGGTTTTATAAAACGCAAGGGTTTTCAAGTACCGATGACACCTTAAGGCTTCTGAACTAACGTGCTAGTCGTTCAATGCTTTTCTGTCCTCAGTAGATCCCAATCAATAGCTGACCTATTGACAACCTTAAATTAGAATTTCCAAGGCTTCAGGCATGCTTGGACAATTCAAGCCATATAAGAACTAACCTTCCTTCTCACTTGTTTCTGTCGTTCTGCTATGCAAGGGTTTTTACAGAATGACTTTAAATGTACTACAGGAGCTTTATACCTTCACAACTCCGAAGCCTCTCCATGTGATGTTCTCAACATTACAAGAACAAGTAACACACAAGATAACTGTGGTTTGCCCGTTTTCAGTACCACAGTAGAAGGGGATACGCAATCAAGCCACACCCCAAAATTAAATACAGGGTTTGTACACAATATTTTGCTGAAAATTCAAGGACATTTCAAGGATTTCAAGGACGCAAAAAGGAAAAAATTCAAGGAGTGTTAACGTAATTTTATTCCCGCACATGACTTAAGAAATGAGCTCTACTTTCGCACTAATTTCTTTTTCAAGAGCAGCTATCTTCGCCTCTTTTTTTTCAGCTGTTCGATGGAAACTGTTGGCTTTGACAAGTCATGACTTTTTTTTTGCTTCGGCGTCTTGTGAAAAGCGATCCAATGACTCCTGGAAGCACTTCAGAGTTTTTTGGAGCTTTTCTTCTCTGATGATAGCAGCGCCGCCTGCGCATGCATTAACGGTGCAGAGACAGCAGAGGCAGACTAGCCAGTTTAGGGACCGTAGCCCGACTGAGCGATATGCCTTGGATTGGATTTCCAATCGATATTAGTTGCCAGACGACGCAAGGCTGTGTAATTTAAAACCGAAGCTTCCCGACGCCCTTTAGTCAACACAGCTTGTTTTCATGGTCATTCGCAAGCGAAAATTCTTTTAAAATCAGCGTGACTTACGGAGGTACGTCATTAATTTCCTCTTGTGGAGCAAATACCATGGCATTTTCAAGGATTAAAAGGAGCTCACGGGTACTCAAGGAGTTTCAAGGGCCCTTGAACTTATATTGTTAAAATCAAGGATATTCAAGGATTTCAAGGGACTGTGTGAACCCTGTAAACAGTTTCCTTATCCTCTCTGCATCACTTCATTGCTGCCTCTCATCTATCTCAATATCTTCATGTTCCATAGGTCAGAATTTTTGGGAGTGCGTGAACATTCAAATTTTTTAATACTGCTTGCCATTCGATTCAATCTGCACTAACTTTTACTACTCAAACTATTTAAAGTTCATAATTGAGGGGCAAAATCTGCTATGCCTAGTGACATGTAGCCCCATCCATGCATGTAGTACACTTCTCTGCATAAAACTTGTGTACTACAGTACTGTGGCAAAGCTAGCACTCGAGTACAGCAGTGAAGCTAATAGCTGTGTAACTGTGGTGAAGCCAACACTGATGCATGCACCGAGGCAAAGTTCACACATGCATTTGTGAAGTTCTCCAATGGACGGTTCTTTAGGACACGACACGATTTTCTATGGACAACATTGTAGCACTATGCCAGTCATCCAATAAATCTCCTCTCTTTCTTGCCCACGTTTTGCTGTATATTTCTATAATTTGACATAACGAAAGGGAAGGGGTAAAGGGCTCGCTCTTTATTTGTTAGAAACAACTTAATGAGCAAACAGACAATGAAACCTAGGAAAGCATAGGGGAAGTTACTTGTGGTATTGTAATTGTGGAGAAAGTAGAAAGGAATTAAAGTGGATGAAAAGACAAACCTGCCTTCGGTGGGAACCGAACCCACGACCTTCTGATGTCGCGTCCGATGCTCTACCAACTGAGCTACGAAGGTGGTTGTCCCCCGTCCACTTTATTGCGTATTTATGTACGTATTATCCTGGGAGTGTTAGGCAGCGCCACTCATGGCCAAGGCGGCGTGTGTGGAACACACTTTCTTGCCATGAGGCGTCACGTAGAACGTGAACTTAGATGAGATGGCTGCTGCCCAATAAGCCCTCGCATGCTACCTAAGGCACCAAGTCTGCCGCAACGAGGCCCAAGCTAAGGAATAACGAAGGGGAAGGGGTCAAGGGCTCGTTCTTTATTTGTTAGAAACAACTTAATGAGCAAACAGACAATGAAGCCTAGGAAAGCATAGGGGAAGTTACTTGTGGTATTGTAATTGTGGAGAAAGTAGAAAGGAATCAAAGTGGATGAAAAGACAAACCTGCCTTCGGTGGGAACCGAACCCACGACCTTCTGATGTCGCGTCCGATGCTCTACCAACTGAGCTACGAAGGTGGTTGTCCCCCCGTCCACTTTATTGCGTATTTATGTACGTATTATCCTGGGAGTGTTAGGCAGCGCCACTCATGGCCAAGGCGGCGTGTGTGGAACACACTTTCTTGCCATGAGGCGTCACGTAGAACGTGAACTTAGATGAGATGGCTGCTGCCCAATAAGCCCTCGCATGCTACCTAAGGCACCAAGTCTGCCGCAACGAGGCCCAAGCTAAGGAATAACGAAGGGGAAGGGGTCAAGGGCTCGTTCTTTATTTGTTAGAAACAACTTAATGAGCAAACAGACAATGAAGCCTAGGAAAGCATAGGGGAAGTTACTTGTGGTATTGTAATTGTGGAGAAAGTAGAAAGGAATCAAAGTGGACGAAAAGACAAACCTGCCTTCGGTGGGAACCGAACCCACGACCTTCTGATGTCGCGTCCGATGCTCTACCAACTGAGCTACGAAGGTGGTTGTCCCCCCGTCCACTTTATTGCGTATTTATGTACGTATTATCCTGGGAGTGTTAGGCAGCGCCACTCATGGCCAAGGCGGCGTGTGTGGAACACACTTTCTTGCCATGAGGCGTCACGTAGAACGTGAACTTAGATGAGATGGCTGCTGCCCAATAAGCCCTCGCATGCTACCTAAGGCACCAAGTCTGCCGCAACGAGGCCCAAGCTAAGGAATAACGAAGGGGAAGGGGTCAAGGGCTCGTTCTTTATTTGTTAGAAACAACTTAATGAGCAAACAGACAATGAAACCTAGGAAAGCATAGGGGAAGTTACTTGTGGTATTGTAATTGTGGAGAAAGTAGAAAGGAATTAAAGTGGATGAAAAGACAAACCTGCCTTCGGTGGGAACCGAACCCACGACCTTCTGATGTCGCGTCCGATGCTCTACCAACTGAGCTACGAAGGTGGTTGTCCCCCCGTCCACTTTATTGCGTATTTATGTACGTATTATCCTGGGAGTGTTAGGCAGCGCCACTCATGGCCAAGGCGGCGTGTGTGGAACACACTTTCTTGCCATGAGGCGTCACGTAGAACGTGAACTTAGATGAGATGGCTGCTGCCCAATAAGCCCTCGCATGCTACCTAAGGCACCAAGTCTGCCGCAACGAGGCCCAAGCTAAGGAATAACGAAGGGGAAGGGGTCAAGGGCTCGTTCTTTATTTGTTAGAAACAACTTAATGAGCAAACAGACAATGAAGCCTAGGAAAGCATAGGGGAAGTTACTTGTGGTATTGTAATTGTGGAGAAAGTAGAAAGGAATCAAAGTGGACGAAAAGACAAACCTGCCTTCGGTGGGAACCGAACCCACGACCTTCTGATGTCGCGTCCGATGCTCTACCAACTGAGCTACGAAGGTGGTTGTCCCCCCGTCCACTTTATTGCGTATTTATGTACGTATTATCCTGGGAGTGTTAGGCAGCGCCACTCATGGCCAAGGCGGCGTGTGTGGAACACACTTTCTTGCCATGAGGCGTCACGTAGAACGTGAACTTAGATGAGATGGCTGCTGCGCAATAAGCCCTCGCATGCTACCTAAGGCACCAAGTCTGCCGCAACGAGGCCCAAGCTAAGGAATAACGAAGGGGAAGGGGTCAAGGGCTCGTTCTTTATTTGTTAGAAACAACTTAATGAGCAAACAGACAATGAAGCCTAGGAAAGCATAGGGGAAGTTACTTGTGGCATTGTAATTGCGGAAAAAGAAGAAAGGAATTAAAGTGGACGAAAAGACAAACCTGCCTTCGGTGGGAACCGAACCCACGACCTTCAGATGTCGTGTCTGATGCTCTACCAACTGAGCTACGAAGGCGGTCATCCCTCCGTCCACTTTATAATTTGACATGGTATTATTAAAAATATTCAAACATTACTCGAAAAATATTGTATTCAATTTGCACTCAGACATTAATATACAAATTACCTTTGCACTCAAGATTTTGCTACTTGCACAGCTCTAAGCAATTTTATTTGCTGCATTTTAGCATCACCTGCCAATTACCATTACAGGGAAATCGCATGAAATGTCAAGTACTGATCACCACTATGTGCTAGTATAGGCCAGTCCCCACCAGTGACAATGTACACAACATGGCACATCTGGCAACCGTGTAGCCACACGTGCACATTGGCAACTCCACAGTGCATATAGACCCTTTTCATAAACTGTAAAGCTAGCTTCCCTGCAATGCAGCTTGCCCTACTAATGGCGACAGCTGCCTTTACTTAAATGCTGTGAAAATTCAAGTTGCACATGCTGCGACCCGTTTTTTTGGGGATGTTTGTATCAGAAGGGCTGCGTCGACATTTTACATGCCCTATTGTAAGCAAATTGTGCTTGCACACGTTGTTTGCCGGATTGCCAATGCCGCCATTAGTAGGGCAAGCTGCATTGCAGGGAAGCTAGCTTGCAGTTTATGAAAAGGGTCTATTGTGGCACGTGGTTGCGCAACAGTCAAGAACGACCCGACACCCCACCTTGGTGCACTGGAAAGGCCTCATGAAAATGTGAGATCCGGTCAGCCAATTTTCCACTGACGATGCACATGTCTACACTGTGCTGCGGAGAGTCATGCTCTGATAAAGCCGGTACTGTGAAGCTGCTGCGTGCTCAACGTCTTGTCATGGCATGGTCAACGAAAAATGTATCCCGTATTTTCCAGTGTATAAGACGCGGTTTTTTCCAAAATTTTTGGAGGTGCGTCTTATACAACGGTGCGTCTTATACGTACTTTTTTGTAGTTATTTTGGGAGAAACTCGTGTTGATGCTGATGAGTCTTTTTTTTTAACGACTAGAGCAGTCCGACGCAAATGATGCGTCATAATTATAATAACGAAGACTCAACGCGCCGGTACTACATACTACAGTTCGACAACAAAACCAAAGTACATAAAACGGAAAAATAAAAAAAAAGTATGTCGTCGTGCGAGTTCTCAGCTCACTGAAGCTGCGCGAGTTTCGGAGGCTGCACCATAGAGAGCTGTGCTCAGTTAGTGAAATCGGCATAAGATGGCGATAGGTGCTCGGCTTCGGCCGCCATGCCGGCCACGCTGTCGTTCAGCGAGTTGGGCTAGTCGCCATTTGCAACTTCGTCTGTTCGGTTGGTCCGCGCTGAGCGTATTTCCCTAACATATCCGGAGAGCCTTGAAACTGCGGTTCATCGAGATGTCCAACGGCTGAAGCATTTTTGTCATCCCGCCTGGGATAACCGCAGCGGTACAGTTTTTTTACCTTGATGCGCTTCAAAGTGAGCTCCGTTATATGCGCCCGCATGCTATCCAAGACCAGGAGGCCCTTCTTCGCATGAAAGAAACTGTCCGGTCGCTTAGAAAAGCATTTTTTCGAGCCACTTGCCCATCATCTCTTCGTCCATCCAGGCTTTCACGTTTGTTTCTATGACGACACCAGGCGGGAAGGGCTCTTTCGGCGTAGTCTTCCGCTTGAATATTATCATTGGCGGAAGTTTTTGCCCGTCGGCGCAACATGCAAGCGCAAGCGTGAGGTGCGCTTTTTCGTGGCTGGTAGTTTTGATGGTGACGGACTTGTCACCTTTCGGTGCCACACTCCTTTTCATCGGAATGTCAAACGTAAGTAGCACCTCCTCCATATTTATTATATGGCTGTTGCCGATGCCATTGTCTTCGATGGCTTTCTTAACGAAAGTCTGGAACCTTTCAAGCTTGTCCTTGAAGTCTGCTGGCAGATTCTGGCACATGCTTGTGCGGGCCCTCATCGCCAGCGCTTTGCGGCGCATAAATCTGGAGCACCAGGACAGCCTGCCAACAAAATCAACGGCGCCCATCTCCTTAGCTAGCACCTGCGCTTTGAGACACAGCTGCGCCGTTGACATCGCCCTGCATTGGGCACGTTGCTCCAGTATCCACGAGTGCAGACGTCCCTCAAGGAATGGCCATTGTGACTTCTTGCCGCGGTCAGCTTTCTTGTCACTCTTCATGGCCTGAAGCTTAGCAGTTGACTGTCGCCATCTGCGGATCATCTTCTCGGTGACGTCGAAATGACGGCGCGCTGCCCGGTTCCCGTGGTCCTCTGCATACTCCACAGCAGCAAGCTTAAACTTCACCGTGTAACTTTTCCGTTAGCCGGCATACTGCAGGTGAAGATAACAAAGGCGCGGGCTTCTAGAACACTGTAGCACGGACCAACCGAACAAATGAACTTGCAAATGGTGACTAGCCCAACTCACTGAACGACGCGTGGCCGGCGTGGCGGCCGAAGCCGAGCCGAACCCGTCATGCACCTATCGCCATCTTATGCCGATTTCACTAACTGAGCACAGCTCTCGATGGTACAGCCTCCGAAACTCGCGCAGCTTCAGTGAGAACTCGCACGACGAGATACTTTCTTTTTATTTTTCCATTTTATGTACTTTGGTTTTGTTGTGGAACTGTAGTAATAGCACGTTGAGTCTTCGTTATTATAATTATGACGCATCATTCGCATCGGACTGCTCTAGTCGTTTAAAAAAGACTCATCAGCATCAACAAGAGTTTCTCCAAAAGAACTACAAAAAAAGTACGTATAAGACGCACCTTTGTATAAGACGCACCTGCGAAAATTTTGGAAAAAAAGCCGCGTCTTATACATCGGAAAATACGGTAGTGTTGATCAAGAAATACAATCCAGACCTGCTATGACTCGGATTAAAAATGCCCCTGTGACAACAGTATTAGTTTGGACAGTGCAGCAGCCACCCATGACAGTTAATGGCGATCGAGAAAACCTGATTAGTATAGGCATTGATGCGATAGAAACATTCTGAATGACACCAGTATCGTTTGCAATGCCTACCCTGCTGTTTCTGGCAATGATACAGCTACGGTTTGTGGAATTGGCATTGTTTGTGGCTATATTGTTACATGGCGATTAATGACGCTGACCTTGCAGGGGGTGTACGGTTATAGGGATGTGAAAGACACCCAAGAAAGAAGACGATGATGTATCTGGGTGAGCGTGGTGTGACTCCCAGCTTGGTCGGTCGGAAATACAAACGCTGTAAATAATTCCACCATTTGTTCCTTTCCGTTTCATTTTTGGTGGAGGTGCTGAATGTCGCTGGTGAATATCGCATTTTCGCTTCCTTCGTAGCACAATTTGTGCACAAATTTTTACGCTTTAATGACAGGTCCACTGATATCGAATTCCCGCATATAATAAATTTTTTGCCACCTGTTGACTTTGTTAGGGATCACTGTATTTACCTGTGCTTCTAAATTGAATAAACATTCACTTGCGAGTCAGTGCTGGTGTCTTCTGTTGTCAGTGTTGTTCTAGCACTGTTTTTTTTTCAGTGGGTTCCAGAGATATACTAATGAGGTTTTCCTGCCACACCAGTTCATACCCCCAGCCATGAAGAACACCTGAAATTCATAATGTAAACAAACTGTAGAAAAATTGTCATATCCTGTAACTCACCTTCCATGATCATTGCAAACAGGTTAGGCTGGAAAAGGACCTGCAACATAAATTCAACAATAGTTGACAAGATACAGACACAGGTAATAACGCAGTAGAAAGATAGAGAAAGCACCTGAAAACAGCAATATCCTCTCTACAAAAATATGCAAGCTCAGACTACCATTGAAGATCTTGACAAAAGAGTAAGTCAAGAGGTGCTGAATGACTTGGACTTAAAGGTGCCCTGCATGCTTCGTGAACATAGCCAGAAGGCACTGCAAATAAGTCATAGAGGCTCCTGTGGTCAGCCAAATTTTGCCAAACATTACTGCTTGCCCCAGCGAGTTGGTTTCAAAATAGTGAATGTGGTTTCAAAATACGGCTGCAAAATGCTCACTCTCCCTCCAACAAACATGCCACTGGAGGGGCATGGACTACCATTGGCCGGTTCATGGACACAGTCACCGTGGACGCCATGGGGTGCACCACTTCCACACAATAACTCCTGGCAGCATGCTTGTCATCTGCTGAAATGCGAATACCGTAGTTACTCACGCAAGGAACAGACCCCAATAATAAGTGCACCTTCCAACTTTAGTAGTCAAATCCAAATAGCTGGCTTATTTTATAACGTCTGCCCAACGCACACTTGCGCTCAAAGGCGAAGACCTGCTCTGGCCGCAAGGCCTCAAAAGGAGCGTGTATGTGTATTGTTTTGTGCTAAGATGGATAGAAGCGACAAGCGCCGCCCGTTTTTCCATTGGTAAATTGGCAAAGCCCACATTGCTTTAATAAGCGAGAGTGCCTGCCCCAGGACGTACAAATCCATTAAGAGGTGTGGATGATGCAGGATTTGTTCCCAAGCTGGCTTTGCAACTTTGATGAGGAGTATGGTGGCGAGAGAAGCGACGGGTCATGCTTCTCGACAATTGCATGGCCCACAACATCAGCCGAAGTTGACTGCAGTCAAATTAAATTTTTGGCCTGTCAACGACCTTGGTTAGCCACAAGCTGGCATGGCGAAGTCATTGGCCTTTTCATCGTGCACTTCACGGTGTCGTCGTATGTGGGCAGGACCCGTGGTGACATAGAAACTATAGAAACTATACACGCGATCATGGACCGCTGCCATTTTCCCGGTTTTGCGGCGCTGTGGGCGAGCCCGGCATTAAGGCTACCTCGGATATCAACATTTTTGTTTGAGGTATCTTAATGAAATTTCAGGATAGACTCGTAGCAGAAGCATTTGAAGAACTACAAAATTCGAAGAAGTTGTGTTAACTGGTTCTTAAGTTACAGCAATATGTCAGTGTTATGCACATGGTTCTCCTATTCCAAGCCTGAAGAATTTTCAAAAGGCGCTGGAACTGCGAAACTTGCTATGATGATTCCCAGATGGATATGTGAAGGGGAGACAGACCCCTTTTTTTAAATTTTCATGCTGAAGAATTCTAGCAGATTGCAGAATTTAATGTTGGCGATCAGGATTTCATCAGTGAATTTTGATTAATTATCACAAATCATAGACACAGTATATGAAAAAAGTGGACTTGTGTGCCCCTCAGAAATTCATTCAGTTACACAATAAAGAACACCTTCTGGAGATTTGATGAGCGGTTCCGGAGATATAGCTGGAACAAACAGCGTCACCAGGTAAAAAAGTCATTTCGAAAACAGTGTTTGAAAGTTTCAGCATATATGTTGGTCTAAAATGACCCTTCAGCGTAACTAGGCGTCCTTTGGAACTCTTTTCCTTTTCCACCTTTAGACTTGCTCTTGGTAGCTTTTTCAAGCACAGAGAATCTTTCTCAGCTGCCCGTTGAATGGCCAGGTAGCCAGCTGTTAGCCCCACTAATGTCGCCGCGCCCGTATTAACACCGACATTTCCCAGGAGGCACGGAAGTGCCGCTACGATCTGGTCACCGTGCTGTGACTTTTTCTCCTGGCGATGAGGTGCTTCTTTGGACTCCCGTGCGCGCTACAGGCTTATGTGAAAAATTAACCAGTCGTTTTATTGGACCATACACAGTCATTGAACAGACATCCCAGTGAATTACCGCGTCTCGCCCCTTACGTCCCCATCTGACCATCGTTGCCGAGGGACAGAAATTGTGCATGTTTCTCGCTTGAAACCATATATTCGGAGAGTTTTGTAATTCCTCAGCGCGGCCAGGCGGCCGCTTCCATCGCGGGAGGGAATTAGTGTGAGCTCAACCCACGACTGGCTCTTCTTCATCTCTGCACATCATCATCACTTGTACATTTTCCCCCATCTACATGGAGCATCATCAGCTGCTTGGCTCGCTCTCCATCTTGGTCGCCATAGATCGAGGCTCGCCTAGAATAAAAGTAGTTGCTCACAATAGCTCTTGGGTGGCCCTGTAGCATCAGCATATGTCAAAACTGCCTCGCACAGTGCTGCCTCCACAGCAAACAGTGAGGCATGCTGCTCTTTGGGCACAAAGGACCACAGCACAAAAGAGTGAAAGGGTTCTGGGCATTCCGAGTCTTCGCTCCCAGGCAGCGTTTGCAGAAGAGAAGCCTGTGAGAGCCGCTCATTTGATGAGCAGTTCCAGAGATATAGCAATGCTTCTGCAACGTAGCCTGGAAGATCGTACCGATACTGGAAGTTAAAGGGGCCGTGAAAAGAATTTGGAGATGCCGGTTTGTAATTTTCACTGCTTCAATACGCATTCGACAAGCCGATTCCGAAATATTCAGCGCACATTTAACAACGCCCGTTTTAAATCTCAGCTTTCTTGCATTCCCGAAACAACTATGCGACACTACCGGCCGGCCTGGTACTATTTGGTGACGTTGAGTTAAGATACTTTTAAGTTCAAAGGCACAGTGAACTCGTGTTTGCTCTAAAGGAATCGATTTACTTGAAAGCTAGAAAGGAAGAAAATACTTGGAAACCGTGCGGTGCCACCATTCGGAAGAAAAGCGGCAGCACGGTTTGTTTTCCCATGGCCTCCGAGGGCCCGCCAATCTTGGAGGCATGACGGCTACTAAGATGACGTCATCTGCAGAGTTGAGGGAAACGCGCGCAGTGAAACCAGAACCGCATTTTTTATCGCTCTAAATCAACGCACACGGTGCAACGGTACAATGCATATTGTTGATTGGAGGGTCAGGACCCCGAATATGCACTTAGTACAAATGTTCAGAAAACGTTTCACGACCCCTTTAAGGCTCAGAGCATCCCAGTAAGTGGCCCCATTCCCAACAAAAGGCTCTCTCTCGGAGCTCTTTTAGGCCACGACGACTTCAACCCACTTAAGGGTGGATCCAGTGTTTCAAAGATCGCCATGGCATCAGCTGCAAAGTGGTGTGCGGAGAAGGCGGCGATGTCGACGACGAGCCTATCAAAGTCTGGCTTCACTTAAACATGCAGAATATGCTGTCCACCTACACAGACAAGACATATATAACGCCGATGAAGCTGGCTATTTTATAACCGTCTGCCCAACCGCACGCTTGCGCTCAAAGGCAAAGCCTGCTCAGGCCACAAGGCTTCGAAGGAGCATGTAAGTGTATTGTTTTGCGCTAAGATGAATGGAAGCGACAAGCGCCGCCCATTTGCCATTGGTAAAAAGGCAAGGCCACATTGCTTAATAAGCGAGAGTGCCTACCAGTGACCTACAAATCCAGAAAAAGGCAACGATGACGCAGGATTTGTTCACAAGCTGGCTTTGCAATTTTGATGAGGATATGGCGGCAGAGAAGCAACAGGTCATGCTTATCCTCGACAACTGCACGGCCTACAACATCAAGCCAAAGTTGACTGCAGTCAACTTAAAATTTTTGACAGCAAAATGCCAACCTCTCGACCAGGATGTCATTGTAACCGTAAAGGTGCTGTATGTGGTAGGGCTCAATGGAGTAATTTTGTCCACCTGGTGTCCTTAACACACAATAAATCTTATTAAGCAAATGGGCACACTTCCATCTTATTTACTCCAGTCTAAATGAAGCCAAAATCATATGCAGCCTTGTGTCTGATCGGGAGTAAGGCCCACCCCAATATTCCCAACAACACAATTGCACATATACTGGTGTCACATGGGCGTTTCAAAGGCCTTTGAACCGATAGCCCATCGACTCAAAAGTCAAGTTTCAGCTGCTGCACAGGCCGTCGAGTTGAGTCAACGGAGCGCCCTACAACTCCTTCAGGACTTTGAAGGCCTTTGAACGATGGAAGCGGAAACAGTGCGAACTCCGAGACTTGGCGCACTGGCAGTGGTAGTTTCGGAGGCCACGGCCATATTAATGTCATTGTATCAATAAGTAGAATCATACACCGGTGAAAAGTATTGGAAACGTGCCGGAAAGCCAACGTTGTCACTTTATTGCATTATACACAGTCACTGCCATAGAAAACTAATGCCGTGCAGTTGGTGGGAAACACCGTGTGTTGCGCCATCTGGTGTCTAAGAATCAAACCAATTTTTGAGGCTCACGCTAGGGACTTAGGCTTAGCAGTGTCAAATCAGCACGCTTTCTGAATAAAGACTGCAAAACATCGCACACTACTTTGTCACTTTTGTTACATGAGATTAAGAGAAGGCTCCATTTAAAGTTTGTTTCTTGCCGTCGGTGCGAACAGCAAGCAACTAGGCCGAATTAGAATCGAAGCGGGTGCTGTGGTAGCCGCCACGTTGTTGCAAACGTCACTCGGCGGCTCAACGGCCGTTCAAAACTGCCGTGTAACAGCGCCAGAACTTATTTTGAGTCGATCGAGTTGTGAGCTTTCGAAGGTCATGAACTCGAAGGCCTCCAATGTGCCCGTGTGACACAGGTATTACAGTGGATGGGGATAAGAAAACAAAACATGTTAAGAGAGACAAGAACCAGCAGGAAGCAGCAGGGACCGCATCGCACTTGGTAACCCGGTACACCGCAAACGCACAGTACCGGCTTGCCAGGTCCATGCGACAGAAGCGCGGCAACAGCACGGCCAGCAGCTCTGTGTAGAAGAGGCAGGTGCTCCTGCACAAATGGCTGCCTGCACGACAAGAGAAGAAAAAGGAGGGGACAGACAGACAGACAGACAGACAATGAACTTTAATTAACCCTGAGGAGCTACGTAAGGACTCCCTAGCGGGAGGCCATTGTAGAAAAGGGAGGGGAGTTACCGTATTTACACTATTGTAAATCGACACGAATGTATGTTGACCCTCCCTCAAAATCGCAAGTCAAAAGAAAGAAAAACCATCAGGCGGTATAGTTTTCGGTTTTGATTTTAAGTCGACCCTTAACTTTTGATACCAAATTTCAACAAAATGGGTAGACTGACAATCGTGTAAATACGGTACGTCCCTTGCCTACATTCCTGTTTTTAAAAAAAACTGATATGACATTGCTCCTTCATGGCTACAAACTTGGACATTAGCAAAGTCCTGCTAATAAATAAAAATTAGGAAATTTTAATCAATTACTACTAATTAGCACATTTCTGACACTGTGATGTCTGCCACAAGCCAGCGAGGAAGGGAAATGGGCAAAAAGACAGCAGGAATACCGAAGACAAAAAGCAGGCGCACACGCGCATGCACACACAGGATGTATGGTACGGGAGAATGATAATTCCTGTTGGACCAGTGAAACATATAGAGTTAATGCCTTGAGAGATGCTACTGGTGCGATTACTTTAGGCCCATATAGGACGATCAGCATGTAGTGGAAGCGGGTTGTCATCAAGACAAGTTAATTAGTTCACTTTAATTACCTTACTAACTAATATGTTTCTGACACTCCGTGATGTCGACCAGAGCTAGCAATTTCCTTTTGAAGAAATGTGTAGTTTTCCCCGGAAAGCCTATTGTTAAGAATTCTCGAAAAGGTTCGCTGAATGCTAAAGAAACCTTTGACATATACATTATATAGACGGAGACATATCTGTAGAATAGGTTGTCTATATATCTGAAAGAGGAACTGATCAAGGGCTCATTTTCCTTGTCGGGAACAACCAAATGAATCCAACAGGGAATGTGGCCAAGGAAGGGCAGGGGAAATTGTTTTCATAGTTTATAGCGTAGTAATCATGACATGGAAAAGGAGTAAAGCAGATTAAAAACACGCCTGCCACCGGTAGGGACAAACCGCGACCTTAGGATAGTGCATCTGCCTTCCATGACCTCTTCCGCTGGATCATTAGGTGTTATAGTACATACAAATATATATATATATATATATATATATATATATATATCCACACACACACACACACACACACACAACACACACACACACACACAGTATAACGTCATTATAACAAACTGGGATTATAACAAATGAATGTTTATAACGAAGTAATCATAATTCCCTCAACTTCGTTATAACAAGGTTTTTGCTGTGTGTGTGTGTGTGTATATATATATATATAATATATATATATATATATATATATATATATATATATATATATATAATAGCAAGTAAATCAAATACAAATTAACAGCAATGTTTACATACGATGCCATAGCTTGTGTCAATTGTATGTTCATATGCTTTGCAGCAAGTCCGTCAAATAAAAAAAAGAAACATTCTCGACTTGTGTAAGCAGACTACTGACCAGTGGGCTTCGACGCCCTGGCTGTGCGACTTCTGCCGGTCACTGTGCCTGTTGTGTGAGGAGGCGTACCTCCAAGGTTGATGAAACTCAGCCACGTCTCCAATGGCTGCCACACAACGAAAGCAGAGCAGACCTTGTCCAGAAGGTACAGGATCGGCAGATGTCTCAATTGGGTGCTTTGAGAGAAGCATGTCCCACTCAAATACAAAAGAAAACAAGGGATGTACAAATATTTGCACTTTTGAATACCTTCCAAGTCAAGATTGCTGTTACGTTGAATTCCCACCCTAAACTATTACTATTCGGACTATTCAAAGTTTGTAATTAAGGGGCAAAAATATGCTATGTCTCCTGGCAAGGTTTCAGTTCCCATATGTAGTACAGTTGGCACAGCACTCCTGGACAGTGGCAAAAGTTCGACTCATGCCTATGACAGTTCTATATTTGATTGGTCCTTTAAGACATGACTGTTTTTCTAGGGACAATATTGCTGAATACGCTATTTGTGCAACAAGTTGCTCTTTTTGCCCATGCATGGCAGTACATTCCTCTCTGTAGTAACACGGTATTATTTAAAAAAATATTCGAACACAACTACAAATATATCCAATTTGATTCACACTCGAACATTAATATTCAAATTCGTTTCACACTCAAACTGTGCTGTTTGTGCGGCTGTAAACAATGTTAAATGGCGCCATGTAGCAGCTCAACCCAACTGCACCTCGACCAGACCTTGACCGGATGAACATGCTTCTTCAAAACACGCTCTCTATGGCACACAATACAGAGGGCAATATTCAAAGGTTGTGGGATGAATCACTATGTATATTATGTATGGTCATCAATTTATAAGAGAACACATGAGAGTGTCACCTGTGCCTTGGGGTGGTGCATGCTTAGAGCATTGACAATTGCTAGCAAAAAAAGATCACGTCTGCCTCCAGCATAACCTACAGATGGGCAAGAATAATCGAGTGTCTGAACAGTTATTCTGGGGGCTAATATACAATGCCAAAAACCTACGCAGTTCCTCTTGTGGCCGCTCCAAGTGCTGCAAGAGGACGCAAAGAAGGCAATTTATTGCTTCGCTAGTGAACTGTTCTCCTCCCTTGTTCCAAGAAAACAACAGCAATTAAAAAAAGAACAGCTTAGCAGGAAACTCAGCAGTAGTAATAACTTGGTGATGCATACGTGCTCGTGGTTTCACATAACTGCAGCTTAGCATACTTAAGTTATTGTACATCGATGTCCTTTAGCTGAAATTTAAGTGGGCCTTCTATGGGTTGCAGTAGCTTTCTCCAATGCGTATTCCTTCACCACTGGAAGGGCCAGCAACCCCTTACGTGAACACTGTGCTGCTAGAGAAACAATCGCACACCTTCATCTGCGAATGCGCCAGTTCTTCTACGCTGAAGAGCAGCCCTTTCAGCCAAGCTTGGTCAGCTGGACAACCGCCTGTTGACCGAACACAAGATTTTAGCACACTGCCTACAAAGTCTTCGAGATGAGTTGCTGTCAGGCACTGCTCCGATTTCCTCGAGGAACAGGACTTGGTAACCGGTTGTGACAATTGCCCTCACAAATTTTCCTCAGTAGTACGGGTAACCAACCCAGACCTCTTCCGGCTAAGCTCCCTGTCTTTCAATTCCCCCTGTCTCTCTCTAGCGGGTCTACTCATGATCCAAACCAGATCCACGCACCACCAGTAACAGCAAGACGCTAGAGAAATTAGGGCTGCTATGGCGTGGTAGCCACTTTGTGTAGGCCTCGCAGTTCTACCTACAGCATATGGTTATATTGAGCTCTTTCACACGAAGCCTTTTTTTTTATTGTTGTTCAGGTTTCACTGCATGTACTGTTTCTAGACACTGCAACCCATATCTCAAACCTCTACCAAATCTTCGGGAGACACTCATATTCCAACGAACTCCTCCCATGACTATCCAGCACCACCACGAAAAGAAAATAACAATGCCTGTGACTTGAAAATTTTCTGGCCTTGTGGAACCCCAGCAGCATCCCAAAATGCCGTGGGACCGCCTGTTCTCCCCACCAATGCAAAGGAAGTGGAAGGTGCCTCTCGTTCTGCAATCAACGCAGCGCTACAACACTTTCGTTATCAATTCCTTCCCTACAGTGCCCACTGAGCATCGTTAGCCCACTACCGATGGTTTGAATCACTCCTGTCAAGTGCTTGTGGACGATATATGCACTAGTGCACCATTGTATGCGAAGCACAAGCACTATATATGCATTTCTTGTAGTTCATGCTACTCGCACATGGAGGTGAAATTTGAAACCACTGCAAACTTATCGAGATCGTCAAGTGGCAAGCGAAGATGGACAGCGCGAGAGGCGGTGTGTCTGTCCACTTTGAGAGAAAGCAGATATCGTGATACAGTGCATCCATGGCAGATGTAATCAAGGGATCGAGTAGCAGCGTGACTGAGGATAGTGCCTTTTGGTCTGACTGATCCTGACATACCACCAATCAACCCAGCCTAAAACAACGGCTTCACAGCCCGGCTGGTTTCGCTTTTTGTGTTCTTGCTTTCAATTCTAGTGCTTCCGCACGACACACAGGCGTACTGCACCATTGTACACAATGTAGAGGCCCTATATTTGCTTTTCTCGATTAGTTCATGTTTCTCCCGCGCTGAGGTGCAATTTGAACCCTGCTCTGAGTTTCATGATCATCAAGTGGCAAGTGAAAGATGGATGCCGTGGAAGTGGTGCACCCATGGCAGATGTAATCAATGGATCGAGGTAGCAGCGAGTCTGAGGATGCACCTTTTGTTCAGATTGATTACGACAGTGAGAAAGCCAGCCTGGGACATCGGCGGCTTGCAGCACGGCTGGTTTCACTTTTCGGTGTCTTTGCTCTCATTTAGAGTGCCCAATTCTTGTTTTCAATGTTACAGAAACTGTAAAAAGTGTTACAATGACAAGAAAATAGAGCATAAAACCAATATTTTCTGCAAAACATGCAACATTCCGCTATGTTTAACTGCATGACCAAATGTACTCTGCAGTTAAACTTTGTAGCTTAAGTTCTCTTCCATGAAAAATTCTGATTTTCTTGGAAAATGTATCAGGAAACGTTGGCAAGTTTGTATACCATATCTACTTATGTAGCAGACGCACTCACATAATATACACACCCCAAACTTTAGTAGTCAATTTCCTGATTTTTTTTTCTCCCGCATAATAAACGCACCCCAACTCTGAATCCCTGCAGTCCACGAATGGCCGTGCTGTGGCTTTCCCTCTTCACTTGATCTGTTATGTTAGCGAGCCGTTCAGCGTGGCAATACATAACTCTCGCGTCCCGATAAAATTGCCACATTTCGCATGAAGTCCCATACAAGCAATGGTAACATCATTTACTCGAAATGCTGCATCCTCTCTGCTATCACAGTGATCTCCTGCTCACCGTGGCATGTTGCCATGCGTGCTGCACAGGCTAGCGCAGCGAGTCTAAGCGGTCGGGGCATGATCGGGGTGTCCGAGTTCATCTCTTGTGATCTAGGACATCACGCCTAACCCACTCGACTGATAAGATCTACATAGATGTGAGGGAGAATGCGACGATGACCGTTTTGCGGTGCTATTATGGGAAACATCGCTACCCCAAATTACGGCATCCCGTGAATGCTACCAACCGCTTGATCGGTCGGGCAGCTCCTGGATTTGCATCGGCAACACAGCGACCTTAGGTCACCGCAAGCCAGTGCAGCAATCCCATGTATCACACTGTGCGTCATGGCGTCGTTAAGGGCGAAGCCTGCGGCACAATGGAGCTACATAAACTCTATGCATGACGAGACCACCGAATGCTGCTTGTCGTTTTTCGCTGTTGCCCATTTGACAGTGTTGCCATATTTGGTATCACAGTGCTGTGGGCTAACCACGTGTTAAACGACAGTGAAAAGCCATTGCAATGGAGCAAAAACGCAACACCATAAAGGCTCTTGCAGTGGGTGCCAAGTCGCATGGTACCGC
>JABSTT010003989.1:0-29342 GCA_013339685.2 Hyalomma asiaticum | reverse complement strand
CGTATTTTATTCAGGAAGGCGCGCAATAAGTAGAGGAATGCTCTACGATGCGGGAAAACGCATTTTGTGCGACTTCTGATCGAGTCAAAATTTTGGGCAAGATTTTGAGAGACCGTATTTTTATTCAGGAAGGCGCGCAATAAGTAGAGCAATGCTCTATGATGCGGCCAAACGTATTTAGAGCGACTTCTGAACGAGTCAAAATTTCACAATACACCCAATACTATAGTCTTACCTTTTTTGGCATTTCGGGCAAGATTTTGAGAGACCGTATTTTTATTCAGGAAGGCGCGCAATAAGTAGAGGAATGCTCTACCAGCAGCGCACCCAGGATCTCTACCAGGGGGGGGGGGGGGTTCAATTTTTCACTAAGGGCCGGGCATGCCATTACACAGTTGTTGCATGTGTAAAAAAAAGTAAATAAAATAAAATGCAAAAATAATAGTAACATCAATGATGATGATTATTTTTATTATTTTTTCGGCATTTTGCAGAGACATTAGCGCCAGATTCTTCTAGGACATAGGAGCAGTTACGGAGTGGGATGGGATTAGGTCGGCCTCAGGGGGGGGTTACAACACCCGAAACACCCCCCCCCCCCCCCGTCGGTGCGCCACTGCGGTGTACGGTGTTGCCGTCTTCTTCTGGCTCCTGAAGCACTTCGCGCATACGTGCACAAGTGTGGAATAACTGCATGGGAGTAAGAAGGACGAAATAACTTCTGCTGTCGCCAGCAAAGCACATACGCGCAACAGGCATTACAGATGTATCGAGATAGATTTCATGCATGGCAGGTCACTTCGTACACACGAGCTAGTCAGACCGCGTGCCTCGCGAACTGCCGTTGTAACGTTTAACAACACCACCAGTGAACATGCGAAAAGAAAACGACTGTGAGAGTACTTACTTCGTTGTGTCGGCACGTGTTTCTATGGTCGAGCATTGAACGTAGCTTTCTGCGACGAACTTGTGGCTCCGCAGTTCGTTGCGGTTTCCGGCGCTTTTCGACGTTCGATAGGCCTCTACTTTACCTATATCAAGGCTTTTTGGTCATATCAAGGCTTTTTGGTATATCAGGTCAGTCTCTTGGTCCACGACATGATGCCGCTGCGCCCCAACTCTCAGAAAAAAACATAAGCCGCCAACCAATTTCGACCGCGCACTAGAACAGGACACCTAAACAAAGCACTGCCTCCCGTACGCACCGAACAACGCTGCACACTCCGACCAACTGATGGCGGACAGCGTATAGAGTGATGAGTAGCAGAGCCGAAGTGCCTCTTGAGTCAGTGTCGCCAGACTGAATTAGGAAAGGGGTCTATTTGAAGCGCCCGCGCCGAAAAGAGGACGCCACGGTCTTGGCTGCGTACACAGCCAACACATGCCGTAACACGTATTTATTTTTTATTAATATACCTTAAAGGCCTCCCAACAGAGGGCTTAACGTGAGGGTGTGGGCGAACAATATAGGGTTAGTAAAACAATGATTCTATAGCATTTCTAAATTTATCCGTGTTGTAATGACGGATGACACTTGGGCGAAGATCGTTCCAGTCCCTGGCTGCCTGAGCGAAAAAGGAGTGATGGTGGGCTGCGGTGCAAGGAGGAGGTAGGAACACGGCCTTGTGGTCACTTGTGCGGGCTGAAGTACGATGGGCTGTCTCTCTCTCAACAACAACTGTGGCTGCGCGTTTGTTCATTGTCAAAGTTTATGTAATTCATTTTCCATTTATAACACGGAGCGGCAGTCGAGTGGTTATGGCACTCGGCTGCTGATCGAAATGTCACGCGATGGAATCCCAGGCGCGGCGGCTGCATTCCGATGGAGTCGTAGTGTTGTGGCCCGAGTACTGCGCGATGTCAGTTGCAGGTTAAGGAGCCCCAGGCAGTAGCGCACCCAGGATCTCTGCCAGGGGGGGGGGGGGGGGGTCAATTTTTCACGAAGGGCCGGGCATGCGATTACACAGTTTTTGCGTGTGTAAAAAAAGTAAATAAAATGCCAAATAATAGTAACATCAATGATGCTGATTATTTGTATTATTTTTTCGGCGTTTTGCAGAGACAATAGCGCCACATGCTTCTAGGACATAGGAGCAGTTACAGACTGGGAGGGGGGTAAGGTCGGCCTCATGGGGGGGGGGGGGGGGTTTACAACCCCCCCACCCCCACCCGTCTGTGCATCACTGGCCTCAGGTGGTCAAAACTTCCGGAGCACTGCGGCGTCCCTCATAATCATGTTGTTTTGGGACGTAAAACTCCATAGAATCGAGTATTAAGAATGATGAGGTGACGTCATTTCAAAAACGTACCGACAGGTCGAGACAGAGGACGCCACTCCATCTTCTCAGTTTCGTCTTCTCGATTACATCTGCTCTGTTCTCGCCAGTAATGGAGAGATCATCCCACAAATCTAATCTTTCAAGCTTGTTAAACTTCATATTTACTTTTACTGCCGTCCCTTTTAGCAAATGTAGAGAGTACATTGCACTTAAAGGGCAACTCCGGTGGTTTTCTCACTATGTCGAAATAACCGACTGAAAGGCGTGTTCAAACCGAAACGAGTAGACGCTTCGTGCAGCGTGTGCGATGACGTCACAGCCTCCCCGCCATCAGAAATATGGAGCTGGTGCCTGAAAAATGAGAGTGGCGAGGTCAACCGACGATGTATTGAGTTATGCCAGCTTTTCTGGACTTGACAGCGACAATTCGAGCGCTGAAGTATCGCACTTTTGCTTTTGACGGACCGCTGGCTCGGGTAGGCAGCGTTGAAGGTGATGACGTCAAAAACACAGGGTGGCCTGCACAGAAATCCGCTAAAAATTTTTAAAATTTATTTACAGGAAAACTAAATGACTTACAATCGCCTGACTTGACACATATTACTGCAATATCGAGGAGAATGCATAGTGAAAATTTTGTTGAGATCAGTGGGCACTGAAGCATCACCGGAGTTTCCCTTTAAAGGGGCCCTGCGACACAAATTGAACAGGCCATTTTTATCACTGATTCTAGAACTGTTGCACGCGGGGATGTCGCAGAGAGAGTACAAACGCCGAAAGCAATGTGGCTATAATTTTATTTCAGCGAACAAACCGCCCAAAATCGCCTTCTGTTTGAACTGAGGCGACACACAACGGAGATTTTTGTTACAGGAAGTGACATAGAGTGAGGACATTGGCGGGGCCAGGCTGGGCGTTCTGATTGGCTTGACGCTCCAAGGTGCTTGTTACACACGTGTGGTGTCTGCTTGGTCATGCTATTCAGTGCGAAAATATACTAAAATAGTTTTTATGCTTCGTGAGAAAGAAAGCAAGCACCTGACATTACTTGAGAAACGACACTAGCAGACACGATCGCTAGCACGTAATGTCTGCAGCTGCGCTTTTCAGATCGTAATGTTCAGTTGTGGTGTGGGACCCTATAAAGGGACAAAAAAGTGAAACATATGAATTTCGACTAATGAATTATTCTCCGAGGTCACTGCGGTTGCAGGTCCTTCAAAAAAAAAAAAAAAAGAGGGACAGGAAAGGAAAGTGACTGGCAAAGCTTTATCTTGTACTAGGTTTCACTCCAAAACGCGAGCACTTGAGTGTCGGTTTGACGTAGCGGATTTTAGTCTTTCATTCGCATTTTGGCCACATCGTAAATGACATTTCGTAAAACTTTGTAAGTTTGGTCCTTGGCACCCTTGGAGCACAAAGTTATTTTTGTTTATTTTTATTTTTTGATAAGTAATGAGGAGATTCGTCAAATATCTATTACGTCACGGTGAGGTGGTGCTGGAAACTCATAACGGCTCGCCATGTCTATTATTATTATTATTATTATTATTATTATTATTATTAATTGTTTTGCGCGTTTTCTAGCTGAGCAACCGTCTTATCTTCGCAAGAGTTGTGCTTTTGGTATTGCGAAAACGCAACTTACCAACACGGAACAAATTGATTTTTCGCTCCCTAGTCCCTTTAATGCGCCCTTCAAAAAATGCGTCGGAATGCGGGGCGTTCCGTTTCTCCCGCATCATTCAACATCACAACGTCAGATTAATAGAAATATAGTCGAATATATTACTGCGAATATGTTTAGCCCCTACGTATAATATTGAGCCCCCGTTTAGAGCAACTCTTTTTCATCTCTTCCTCGCAGGCTCAAGGTGCAGCAAGAGGCGGCAGTTGGTGTGAAGCTCATCAACAGGTGCAACGTGGCTGAGAGAGATGCTGTTGCCCACGGGAGAAGCAGAAAAAAAAAGAACAATAAATTAGTCCAAACCTAGAGTTCCTAATTTCATATGCCTGTTTTAGCGAAATAAAAAAGAAATTGGTGCCTCTCCCCTGTCGACAAAATGGGGACAAGGGAAGCTTGGCGTCTGCCTGCATTTTTCTTTCTCTGTTGCTGTCTTCCTTTCTTTCTCTCTTTTTCCTCCTTTTTTGTCTTGTTCATGTCTTCTTTTCCCTCTTTCTTCCTTCCTTCCTTTCTTTAGTAGAAAATCCAGGGGATTCGCACGGGTCATGTATGGCCACATCTCCTTCGTTCACCGGCCGTGCGCTGAAGATCGTGCACGTGCCTGCCCGCACGCCCACCGCTACGTCTACTTCTTTACGCATATAAAAGGGTATATAAAAGGGTAGAGTTCTGGCCTCGATTTTGCGACATATTCTTGCAGTGTTAAGAGCGGGAAGTTGTGAGGACCCGGAGTTGTGATCGAGGGTCTCGGAACATTCTGGCTACATTCAACGAAGTACCTTCACATTATCGCTTGGGTCGTAGAGCCTTTACTCCACCCCATCCGCATCTCCACCAGAGGTCAAGAAATTACTCTCAGACTGCTACAAACAGGGGTCTGCCCCTGTCCAGCCAGAGTGTCAGTATACATGCACATATCTTCTGACTGCCCGGACTGTGGCTGTAAGTGTACATTTGAGCACATGATGTGGGACTGCCCCCACATACCTAAGGAACTCAAGGCGAGGCTCATCTCGAAAGAAGACTTCCATTCCGCCATAAGAAGTACGGACCGTAAGTGCCAACTTCGGGCAATCCAAGGGGCCCATGATGCTGCGAGCAGGTACTCCCTGCCTGTCCCAATGTGGGAGCGGCCCGCAGGGGGGCCGGGGTAAAACCTGACTCTCTTTCCTCGGTCTCGAATCTATCTATCTATCTATCTATCTATCTATCTATCTATCTATCTATCTATCTATCTATCTATCTATCTATCTATCTATCTATCTATCTATCTGTGGGGACCCGGACAAGGACGACAAGGGACGTACACAAGCACCAGCGCCAGCTGAAGGCACCGTCACGTGATTCCGCGAGCCTCGGCAAGCCGACTTCCTCTGATGCCTTGTGCGCTGTGCTTCTCGGGCATAGGATTAGGTCCACATAGTTGCCGGACTGCTCGAAGTTGCTCGGACGCGACAACTTGGCCATACACGAATCTACCGCTTGCCAATCACGTGATTAGGGACTATTTACCGCGATTCACCCCGTTATTTATTTGTTTACTTATCTATGTTTTGCTGGGCTTCCGGATTGTGAAGCCATATCCTCTCCTAGCTTTTTCCTTCCTCCATGAATCTGTTGACTGATAGCTCAGGGGTTCATATCCACCGCCATCCGGAGTGTTATACTCATCCCGAAACAGAGCGCGCTCTACCTAATTTTTCGGACCCACAAGCTTTTTGTCTGAAGTAATATATCATCGCAAAAAACCGTATCAACCGCGTATCTGTGAGATTTGTCTGCACTTACCTTTATGCGAGTGTGTTTATGTTTCATCATCTCTGAGTGTAGTAATGTTTCCTTGTACCTGTAACGCCTAAATGTGCGGGCCAGATCACATAGTTACACCTGAAAAGTGTCTAGCAGATGACTAGACCTTTCAAGAACTTGTCAATTTGATGTAACGACGCAGATAACTGAGAAATAGTCCGTATAAAACCCGAAAGCAAAATCGTCTATACAACGTGTAAGACCTTTCACTAACCATCATCTTCGACTGTCCTTGCATATACTTGTTTTTCTGTTGTGCAAAACATGCAGACGCCAGACAATCGAAAATAAAGAAATGGCATTCAGCGCTGGGACTTCAGGGCAACGCAACATGATTGATGTCTTCTTATGCACGTGCGTGCGTTACATCTTATGTGGCATGCCTCAGTTGCTAGCGACGTCTGCCTATTCTTCTTACTGTTGCGCAAAATGCTTGTTTTCAAACCTAACAGCCTGCCACTCGGGCCACACCATGAACAGTCGCCGCGCTCTCGATTGTTCTCCACTCTCATGCACTGAATTACACAAACACAAAAAACGCGCTCGAGGAATGTCATCTAGACCGCGAAGCTAACAACGCTGCACATCCGCTCCGCGTGCTGTGGCATCGAACATCCTCGGCCTATGAACGTCACACACGCTTTATCAGTCGTCGGCGGCAATGGTTTCCGTTTCCCCGGAGGTCGGGGGGCGCCTTCCTCGGAAGATAGGGCGGCAGTTCGCGGTGGGCGGGTTCGGACGAGAAAGGCAGAGGAAGGTTCCTTGAAGTCCACCGGTATCGCCTGGCCTTCGATCCTTCAACCAATGCACGCACGTTCGCTCCGTCTCGGACTTGTTTCGTTTCGCGCCGAAGCTTCGAAGACGGAGACCATGCAAGGCCAGCTGTCCGCTGTCATCACGATATCTGCGCGTCGTCTTCCGCTACTGATCACGTGAGAAGGGTGTCTCCACTTTCTTTATTTGCTCTCCGTTTCGCCGGAGCTTGTTCTCGTGTCCAAATGCAAGAAAGCGGCCTGCGCACGCCTGTCGCGTCTCGTGCTTTTTGTTTATGCTCGGTGACGTTGTCTGTGCGTCGACAAGAGTCGCGCGTCAACTGACTTGAATGTGTGTACCTATACCTACACACGATCGTGTTGACGTGCACACAGTGCCTGCGTTGTTGTGTTCTGATCGTACGTCGTCTTGGGAGGAGCGTTTCGCTGTCTTTATACATACAATTAGTGTTACTTTTGTCCAATTCCGCACCACCTTTTGTGCGTCGGTTCAGATTACCGTGGGATCGTGTTAACATCCATTTAGAAGCTTGCGTCGTGACGGTATTGCGTCAGCTGCAAGCTTTTAGAAGCCTTTGGTTACGCTGTATATCTACTCATATACTTCCGTACTGTAGTTCCTGGACGCATACATATTTCATTCGTGGTTGGAAGAAGTGTGTGCTCGAGTTTCAGCTCTGTTGAACACTGCTGAATCCAGTTGTACCAAGGGACTCTCACGCAAGGAGTTTACATGTTCCAGTTCCTTTAAAGAAGTAGACATTTTGCAACAGCAGGTTTGTTTTATCGTGCGGCGAATTTGTGATGAAAAGGACTGCGAACTCCAACTGAGCTAAGAACAGTATACGAGTGCAGAAGAGTGCGACCATACCAGCTTCGATACGTGCTTCGTACAAGCTCCTAGTTCGATCGTTTTGCCATCGCAGCACCGTAACGTGCGGCAACGTGCCAGCTCTTCGGAGGACTAGCTTTCCTCAACCACCTTGTCTGACGACAGCTAAGCTGGACGACGCAGCCCAAAAGAAACACAGGCGCAGACGTAAAAAGATTGCGCCCCTACAGCCACTCGCCACCTTCTCCGTTCAAGATCTGTCGAGCGATCCGCGTGATGCCCGTTGTTCGACCAACGCCTCAAGAACATCGACGTTTGAAGGTAAGAAAAGCTGTTCATACGACACGAGAAAGGGGTCTTCAGAGTCTCAGCATTGCACTGACCGAGAGGACTGCGCTGAGGCTGCTGGAGCCGACGGACAGCGAAGAAGCGACTCGTTGACATCGACGACGCCTCCGGAATCGCCTGCCCGTCCGCCGAGGAAGCAGCCTTGTCCAGGACAGAAGAAGCGACGTCGCAGGCCATCGTCCCGACGAGGGTCGGCGCGTCGCAGCTCGAGAACACCGGAGCAAGCGTCTAACGCAGGAACCGGTCAGGCTTCGGAACCAACAGCTGAAGGCCGAGCTCAGGTCACAGCACCGCGGCAGATCGGCAAGACTGAGACATCGAAAGAAGTGCGGTACCATGCGCCGTCTTGTTCGCATACTGTGAACGCTGGACTTGAGGCGGCGCCCAACACCACAGAAGCAATTAGGGAAGGACCACACGGCGAACGGAATCTGGGGAAAGGAGAGTCGACGACTTCGGCGTTCCGTCGTAGGAAGGGATCTCGCAAAACTTCGCGGTCTTCATCTCACTCTCAACGACAGACCGCTGACCTCGGAACGGCTAGCCCGACCGGTGACTCCGGAACGTCCACTGTTCATGGACCACCCTTGACGCAATCAACGCGACCTGGTTCACGACAAAAGCGGGATCTTCCAGAAGGCTTTGAAGACGAAAGGCGTAATTGCCAGAGGACCCTCTCTCTGCACCGCCCAGTGCACGCTGCTCTGAGTGCCACTATTTCGGCGTCGGATCACGCCTCTGGTTCGAGAGAGAGCGCGGGCCTGCGACGTCTGTCGCTGCGCTATTCGGAGAGCGTCGTGCGTGGCACCTTGAGATTTGTCTCCGACGTGGCCGCCATGTTAGCCTGCGAGCATCGGCTGAGACCGCGGCCTTTCCTGGGAGTCCTCCCGCGGAACTGCACCAGTTACAGCCGCGACAAGGCGTGCAGCACCGTCTTGGACGATGGCAATCCGGGGTCGCGACCCACTTCTGCACCGGGAAGATGCAGAACGGTGAGTTTCAATGCTGGTTTCTTACTTTAAGAATACTGCTTGCAGCAGTGCGGTGAAGTCCATTATCGCTTTGGAGTATGTACAGTGCATATAAACTTGATGAAAGCACGCTTCTGGTATACGTGAACGGTATTCCTGCGGTAGAGGCGCTCACGTTGTAAGACAAATGCATGGAGCGGTCGACTGAAACATCGTGTTTCCGCGTCGCGTAAGCAGATGCGAGCCCGAAAGGACGGGATGAAATGTGACAACGCGATATTAACTGGCCGACATCGTTTCGTACCTACGGCCATAGTGCATTCATTGCGTAGCGTATGCGGAGTAAACTTGTTCTACATAAATGGGCAGTGCAACGATAATTCCTTAGGAACACAGTGGCTATACATGGTGCCGCGTTCGTTCCGTTTATTCCAATTCTAAGTGAGGAGGAACACGTGAACAAGGACCGTCGCCGAAGCGAGTTCTTGAGCGAGTAGACCTTTCGTAGTCACGGTAATAAATGAACGGTTCGACAAGTTCTTCTTTCTTCTTTTTTCGTCGAAGCATCAGCTCTTGCGACATGCCCTGTCACCTTGACGCATGCAAGCGGTAGCCACGAAAATAATTGGCCGCGTATCAACGTGCTTCGCTGCAAATGTCGTCGAAAGACGATAGTCTTCTGCCGGCCGTAGCACGCTGGGTGAGATATGGACGCCATCTGGCAGCGCCCTGGGCAACTGCCAGGTGGCAGCACCGAATCGTCGGCAGAGGCCTTTTTTTTTTTTGTGCATAGCGTGACGTTTTTAGCCCAGCCTAACAAACACTAAGTTCTTTAGAATCACGTATCTATGTATTTTCTAGCAAAGGAACGCACAACCTGATACTTACGTATTGATGTTGCGCCTCAGATGTGCATAATATTTGCTTTGACATCGACAATGTTCACAAGTATGAACGCAGCTACCAGTTCAAGATGGCTGGGCGTTAGGCAAGTGCTTAAACTTTGGCCGGGAGGCTGAATCGTGTGACAGACAGACAGACAGACAGACAGACAGACAGACAGACAGACAGACAGACAGACTTTTACGTTCAACTATCCCAAGAAAGACTATAGTCTTTAAAAATGCTGCACTTAACCGCGGAGCCCTGCGCACTCAGACGTCCATTAAAAGATCAGAGATGTATCATACTTGGCTTTCGAAGTTACTTTTGTATTAGAATGTCACCGGGAATGTCCTTCTCGTTATTTTTCCATTCGTAAAACGTTGGAGGCTATGTGTCATGTTTGTGCGCGTGCTGTGTGCTGGTTCGGTCGAGCACAACGAACGATATGCACACGCCATCATAAAAAAACATATCATATAACTGATTAACGAAAGGCCGCTCATTTCTGCAGCCCATGTCGGGAGCACGGCTAAGAGACCGAGGGGGTAGGGGAAAGGGACTGAAGGAGGTAGAAAGGAAAGAAAAGCCGTAGTGGAGGGCTCCGGAAAATTTTGACCAGCTGGGGTTCTTTAACGTGCACTGACAGCGCACAGTACACGAACCTCTGGCATTTTCGCCTCCATCGAAAATGCGACCGCCGCATTTTCGACGGAGGCGGAAATGTCAGAGGCCCGTCAGAGGCCCGTGTACTGTGCGTTGTCAGCGCAGACATAGGCGTCGCTAGCATTTTGTCTTGCGGTGCGGAGTGCGGTGGGAGGGGGTGTGGTGCTCTTTTGCACACTCCTGCCGACGTGCAACTCGGACAAAATCAATGTCAGCTGCACCTTTCACGCTTGCGAAGGAACACCAACCCAACCTCTTTGCTAGTTCACATTAATTCGGTCGGTGCACCTTACGGTGTAAACTCGGACCGTCGACACACACACACACACACACACACACACACACACACACACACACACACACACACACACACACACACACACACACACACACACACACACACACACAAAGAACATTACAGGCTTTCGTTTCCCTAAAATTGTTTCTTTTTCCCGGCCCTCGAGTTTCTACGCCGTGGCCGAGAGCCCAACGCCGTGGCCTCTGAACCACCTTGGTTTCAGCTACAAAAAACATTGCACGAACAATCAACGCTGTGCACATAAGGGAGAACGCAGCGGAGCGCTTTGTTAATGTTGCGTGCAGTACGTTCATGCCTGCCATGAAGGAGACCGCCCACTAGCCTATAACGCCACCGTCGTTTCGGAATACACTTCAATCTGTTTCGCCCACAATGTTTGGGAGCGCCAGACGTCCGAGACCGCTGAGGGGAGCGGGGCCCAGGTAATATAACGGACATCGCAATCCCCACCAAAGGAGCACTCTCGCTTTTCGATCACAAGATGGCATCGTAAGCGGTTCGGGATTACTCGGGACGGGTGAAAGGGGAACAGGGTCGTTTAACAGAGCCACCGTCAGGGGGGCGTCGACGGCGAAATGACCGCGAGGTTCCGTGCGGTCACGGATCGTCGATCTCGGGGCACTCGCGGTGCGGCGCAGATTGACGCTTTAACCGCCCCCCTCTTTCTCTTTCTCCCGGCGAAAGGGGTGGAAAGGGATCGCGATGAGACCACGCGCTCCACTGGCTGCGATATCGACCGTCGGCCCGTATGAGCCACCTGCTTGAACGATGGTCATCCGAATGAACCACGCCCCGCGCACACCTCCAGCTTTCGCTTCCCGTGTCGTTCTTTCTTTATCTATCTATCTATCTATCTATCTATCTATCTATCTATCTATCTATCTATCTATCTATCTATCTATCTATCTATCTATCTATCTATCTATCTATCTATCTATCTTTTCTTGTGCAGCGTGGCATCCGGGACTCGCCTGCATTCTGTGTTCAGTATATTACAGAATGTTTGCGCCCTTCCCTCAAGTTGTCGTCGCGGGCTGGCGGTCACAACTGTGGGTGATCACAGGTGCTACATTGATTGAAAAAAATAAGATCAAGCTGAACAGGCTTAGGTTGTCTATGTACCGTGATATCTCGTTGACACGATTATTCTTACTACGTTAATCATATAGTGCACCCTCCCCCTCCCACCTTCCACTTCCCTTAAACCACCTCCGCGGCCATTAATACCCCCGTATCCTCGTAAGGCTCGTACACCGCGAACATCGCGTCAACTAGATTCCACTGTACGCTAGAATATAGTTGGATTGAGATTGAATATGCACGATGTTGCTTTTATAACTTCAGATAGCAAGCTCAACACGAAGCAAAACATCATTTAGACTACATACGGCTACACTAACCTCATCTACCAATAGTAAGTGACCACTAGGCAACGTAACTATTTAGCCATTTTAAAGAGCGTTAGGAAAGATTTAGTCGGTGCGAGTCAACATTAGCAAACATGTGGCCATATTTAGCCAGCAGTAGCCACTGCTTACCATGGCTAGTGCTATGCGAGCAAATACGGTAGGCCGGGACGCCACCGCTCACTCTTCACAGTCCACACATACCAGGGCTGTTTAAGACGTGCTCTCGCATAAGACCAACTATTTCAAAACATAACACTGCATTGACAAGTGTATGGCATTTATTTGTTTATTTACTTATTGACACCTGGAACATCCTGTATTGTGTACTATACAGGAGGTGGGCATTTCTAATTTTAAGTGGTTTCGATTATTTCCTTGAAAGTTGTGTGGCTGGAGTGGTGCAACGCATTGGCACGAATACAATTTCAGTCTTTTTGCGGTCCTTTGCAGTTCAAAGTACAGTCGAAGAAACAGCGTTAACTCGCAGACGCATAGACGCTTCGGAAGACAGAGTTGTTTCGTGACATTGCTATGGCTTTGTGCTTGTGCCTTTGTTATTACCAGGAAGATGAAGATACAGTATGGATGACAAGACAGGGAGGTTTCCCAGTGCATAGATTAGCTTATTAGCGGAGTAATCTAGTAGCGAGAAAAGAGCAATCACAAGTAAGTTGACTGCTGTAATATGCTTGGAATCAAACAGAAATAATCCTTTTCCGTACGCTGTCAGAAAAAAATTCCCTGCATTAAATGATCAGCTCTGGTAATCGAGGAAAAGAATGAATTGAAAGGCATATTCTTATGAGATGAGAACGCGAAAGCGTTTGTTCTCGCTAGATTGTCGTTGAAGAGGAGTGCTGCCAACTGCAGTGTTGCAGAGTTGTGTTATAAAGAATGAGGCAATGTGGGAGGCCGGATTAGGTTTGTTTACATGATTTCATGCCATCAAAGTGGTGTCGACACTTCATATGTCCTCTTCTATTTCGTCGTCCAGGCAGTATATGCAGATATGCCCGGGCAGGTCTCGGGCATATTGAAGTAGTACGACCGCCGCGGCGTTGTGGGTGGTGTTATTAGACAGTCACCGGTGTCGTCACCCTCTTATCGTTTCGGTGACGGCGTACTTGGGCCGGGGTACATAAACACTACCATGGCCTTGTGATCCGAGTAGGTGGAGACATATATCACATCTCGCACAATGTATAGGTCGTTTGTGAATGCGAGATCGATGCACGTACATCTCAACGTCGTGATGGCCTCAGTGGGCGTCTTCAATTCGAGGTAGAACTCGGCACGCATGGCGGCGAGGAACGACGGGCTAGCTGGCGCGTACACGCTCCGAGTGTTGTCAGTGCTGCTACAGCGACGCCACGCAGCTGGGCGCGCGCTTTCGCCAACCCAACGAAGAAACGCGGCGACGCTGCCGCACGCCGTTGCAAGTAGCTGCAGCGGAGCGGAGCGCGCACCGACTGCCGAGTGTTGGCGCCGGCGTCGCTTCCGGTGGGAGAGATCACGTGCTTTCCGGGCACGGCTTTTGATGACGCTTTTTGCGGACGGCAGCGGGGCGCGCGCTGTCGCCAACATAGCCAAGAAACGCTTTCGCGTTGAAACTTAACACACGGAGACACGAGAGATCAGGTTCCATTTAATTATGACGTAACGAGATAGAGTGTGACCCCGCAGAGCGCTGTTTAGCTCGGTCTAACGGTGTTAGTTGATAAATGGATGGCCGTATTAAACAATCTAAGCATTTAAGGCTCACCAAAATGGGGCCTAAAGCAAGTGGTTGCGGTGTGTAACATTTAAAAATATAATAGCTTAAATTGGTGATGGAGCTCTACCAAAACGGTTCTTGATGTATTCGTAAACTGTGACAGGATTTCATCCCAATGTATCATATTGTCACGTGTACGTGTCAAAACCACTGCAGCAGTGTGGCTGCCCCCTAAATAGCGCTGATACGGTGGGAGAGAAAGAACGAGATCTCACCGAGATCCTGGATTCAGAGTCCAGAGTTCTAACCGTTACACCATGAGACCACATGCTTCCGACGCCGGGAATCGAACCCGGGCCTTCTGGGTGAAAGCCAGATATCCTAGCCACTAGACCACGCCGGATTTTTTTTATAACCTTTTTTATTCAGAAATAAAGCAATACATATACATAAAAATCACATTGGTCTGCTCGACCATTGTGATGGATTAAAAACATTTCGTTTTCACCAATTCATCAAATACCTTACATACAAGCTGGAGGTTCATCTAACGTCCGATATATTTCGCGCACATAAATTGCACATTCAATGAAGTTTTCTCTTGTCGATTTAGCTTTAGAATCCATGTGCCTCACGGCCATGCGAGTGATCCAGAGACTGTAAAGCCCTAATAACATTATCATGTCATATGAAACACCAAACTCATTGTGCACTGAAAGATAACGTATTCCATGAGGTGTTATGGGTAGCTCCTTCTTCAGGGTTCTCTGTAACACATCCCAAAAGAAAATTGGATCCCAGCAGTCAATAAATGTATGTTCGATGGTCTCCGGTTTGTTACAAAGGGTGCAGTTTGTCGTCCACGGTATAAATATGCCTTTGTCTTTAAGCCATGTTTTCACAGGCAATGTGTTAGTGTGTAATTTAAAGAAAAATGATTTTATAGGTCCTCGAATGGTCATTTTTCTCACTCTTTTTAGCACGTCTTGCCCGGCGCTTTCATTGGTTAGTAATCTATACAATGGTGTGGGCATCATTACAGTGATCATGTCTTTGTACAGCCCTTTTTCTTGGTACAACGCTCAAATACTCGAGTGAGAAACGTGCTTTTAGTATCCCGAATGCCATCACTACTTCTTTGAAGTAGCCTTTTATTGCGCGATCAATTGGAGCTGCAGTAGACACAACAAAATCAGGTATTACATTTTTTAACCTAACTTGCATAACGGTTCTCAAAAACGGGTCTTGCTGGTCCCGTAAAAACACAAACCGCGACACAATTTGTCTCACGAACAAATGTGAAAGACCAAGGCCCCCGTCTTTCACTGAAAGAAAAAGATTGGTTCTGCTGACTCTTTCCCAGTCTGAGCCCCAAATGAAGACAGCAAAGATACGGTGCAATTTTTGCACATTGACGCGAGACATTGACAGAAACTGTAGCACATACCACACCTTTGCAATCAGGAAGACATTGCAAGCACTCGCACGAACGAACATTGACAATTCACGGCCTTGCCATCCACCAACTTTTTCCTTCACCTTTGGCGTCAGGTCGTCCCAGTAATCTCTTGTCTGGTTATAATGTTCGAGGGGCACACCTAGATACGTAGACGGTGTGCTGGCCCATTTGATGCCCGCGAATGATTGCGGCTTAACGTCCCACGTGCCATGCCAGAAACCGACGGTCTTCTCCCAGTTTGTCGCACATCCTGTCTGTTCACAGAATACCTTGGTGACGCTTATCGCCTCTTCGATGCTTTTGCGATCAGTGCAGAAAACGCCAACGTCGTCAGCGTATGCAAGAACTTTCACGTGTTGCGTCTAAAGTACGAAGCCATTAATTTTGCTGTTGTTAATTAAGCTGAGGCAGAAAGGTTCAAGGTAGAGGGCAAAAGGCAGAGAAGACAGCGCGCAGCCTTGTTTTATGGATGACCTGACGTCAATACTTCTTGTAAGGTTCTTGTTCACAGTTATTCGCACTGTACAGTCACTGTAAGCCATCTTTAAACCTTCCAGCATTACTTTTTCAAGATTGACATGTTCAAGCAATTCAAAAAGAAATTCATGTGTGACGCGGTCAAACGCCTTAGCAAGATCAAGTTGAAGCATAGCAACCCGTCCCGCCACGGCATCGCAACACTCTAAAACGCTGCGGGCTACATGCACGTTCGTACAGATGGAACGACCCTTAATGCCGCACGTCTGATGCGGTCCTACGAGTAATGTGACAACACTTTGTAACCGTTTGGCTAAAACTTTCGTATATATTTTATAGTCTACATTTGTTAGAGTTATTGGGCGGTAAGCTCCTACTGACAATAGCTTTTCAGGATCATCTGTCTTTGGTATTAGGACCATATGAGCAGATCGGAAAGAGGGAGGTAATGCTTCGTTTTCGTACGCTTCACTGATGACCTCATACAAGATCGGAGTAACCTCTTCAATGAACGTTTTGTAAAAGGCGGCCCCTAATCCATCGGGTCCAGGCGTTTTCCCTGTAGCCAGTTCCTTAATAGCGCTTCTCACTTCGTTCACACTTATTGGCAGCTCTAGTCGGGTCTTGATTTCATCCTCAAGCTTAGGCATTAGTTTAATGATCTCGGCTTTAGGACCGGCTGCATGGTTTGTTTTATTCGTGAATAACTCACTGTAGTATTCTACAAATGCAACTTCAATTTTACTCTTTTCGGACGTCACTTCATTACGGTGGTGAATCTGACGTATTTCATTTTTGACTGAATATCTTATTTCGTCGCACAGCGCACGCTTGTTGGGTGTTTCACCCATCCATATCTTTTCAGCTCGTGCTCTTATCACTGCTGCTTTGTACTTCTCTGTTGCGATTAGTTCAAGCTTTTTTTTTTACTTCACGTATGTCTTTCGTGTATAGGCCGGGATTTGCACTTTCCATGCACATAAAGTAATTCAGCTGACAATGAAGTTCCTTCTCTTCCATCTTTTCTTTCTGGTGAATTATGCTTCCCCTTTCAATCGCAGTCATTTTGACCGCGTTTTTTAAATTTTCCCACTCCGCTATCCATCCGTGCGTTTTAGTCGACGCCATTTCTTCGATTCTTTGTTTTACACTTTGTGTGAATATTTCATCTTCTAAGATTTTCACATTGAGCTTCCATAGTTCCCAGTTAAACCTGCTCTTTTTTATATTGAGTCTAAGCGTGGCTGTTACAAGGCTATGGTCGCTAAAAGATACGTGTTTAACTTCGAAGTTAACACACTCTTTGGCAAGGGGGATTGTAGCGTATATCCTATCCAACCTTGCACAGCTTCCGCGTTGGTAATGCGTGAAACTGGGTGGGCCTGCTTTTGAAAGTAGGTATCCTAAATCTTCCAAGTAATATTCCTCAAGCAGCGAGGTTAGTAGTCGCTCGCTTTTATCTCGTGCAGGCACACTTCTAGCTCTGTCTTCTGCCATGCAGACACAGTTAAATTCACCTAGTATAACAAGACATTTTTCACACTTCAAAAAAATTTCTGCTCTTTGAAACAATACAACACGCTCATTATCAGTGTTTGGTGCATAAATACAAATAACACGCCATTCTTTTCCAGAATTTACCTCAGAGCATTTACCTCAGAGAGCACAGATGTAGAAGAGGGTTCACCATGCTTCGGCGATTCATGGTCTGCATCTTCCAGCTGTCTCGTGTCTGCCTCTTCAACAGATGTCTGGTGGCTGGACTCCGCAGCAGCGTCTAAACGTCTTTGTTTTAGAGGAGGCATGTCGCTGGCTTGCAGAAGGGATGCGAGGCTCCGCCTTTAGTTCGGCGGTTTTGCCTCTGGCCGTCCGTCTGGAGGAATGTTCGGTTTCGGCTTGAACGACATTCGTCGCGTCACAGCCGACTTAGGTGGTGGAGGGCCGCCACTTGCATCTTTAGGGAGGTCCGAGTCATTAACGGTGTCGCCATGCCCTCGTTTGGCGGACATCGATACGATGCCTTCCATAGCTTCACTCCCATCTTTCGACGGGTCACATGGCGCAGCCGCTTCAACCACACAATTTTCGGTCGCGTTACCTTGAAGTGCCTCAACTTTTGATTCTTCCGGCGCTTCTTCCGAATTTTTTTGGTGGCTCGTTATCGACACCCGCTTCTCCGTCACACTGGGGGGCGGTTCCGGCTTTTTTGGTTTCTCCGGTGCCGTTGCTGCTGCTTCTTCGGCTTCGACTTCGTCCATGAAATTTTCAGAAGCATTCTTGTTTGTGGTGGGCCCTGTTATATTTGCGTACGTAGGGACACACTGGGTTTCGTCGTGGCCGAACCGTCGGCACCGTTGACACCGTGGGATTCGGCAGTCACGGCGAATGTGACCTTTCCCTTGGCAGCGCAAGCAGAGAGGGGCCTTACCAGGAATTACGACGAGAGCAAGTTCTCCAGCGACACGTACTTGGTGGGGAACGTCCTCAACGGTGACCCCTGCCTTTAGTTTCAGGCTTAGCACACGTGTTGTCGAACTCGGATTGCTGGATTCAGAGTCCAGAGTGCTAACCGTTACACCATGAGACCACATGCTTCCGACGCCGGGAATCGAACCCGGGCCTCCTGGGTGAAAGCCAGGTATCCTAGCCACTAGACCACGCCGGAGATCGAAAGCGTCAGTGCAGCGGTTCTGCGGCCCTCTGATTTATGTTGATGCGCTGTGAGGAGGGAAAAAAAGGAAAAAGTAAGCAGGTCTCACCGAGATTCGAACTCGGATTGCTGGATTCAGAGTCCACAGTGCTAACCGTTACACCATGAGACCACATGCTTCCGACGCCGGGAATCGAACCCGGGCCTCCTGGGTGAAAGCCAGGTATCCTAGCCACTAGACCACGCCGGAGATCGAAAGCGTCAGTGCAGCGGTTCTGCTGGCCTCTGATTTATGTTGATGCACTGTGAGGAGGGAAAAAAAGGAAAAAGTAAGCAGGTCTCACCGAGATTCGAACTCGGATTGCTGGATTCAGAGTCCAGAGTGCTAACCGTTACACCATGAGACCACATGCTTCCGACGCCGGGAATCGAACCCGGGCCTCCTGGGTGAAAGCCAGGTATCCTAGCCACTAGACCACGCCGGAGATCGAAAGCGTCAGTGCAGCGGTTCTGCTGGCCTCTGATTTATGTTGATGCGCTGTGAGGAGGGAAAAAAAGGAAAAAGTAAGCAGGTCTCACCGAGATTCGAACTCGGATTGCTGGATTCAGAGTCCACAGTGCTAACCGTTACACCATGAGACCACATGCTTCCGACGCCGGGAATCGAACCCGGGCCTCCTGGGTGAAAGCCAGGTATCCTAGCCACTAGACCACGCCGGAGATCGAAAGCGTCAGTGCAGCGGTTCTGCTGGCCTCTGATTTATGTTGATGCACTGTGAGGAGGGAAAAAAAGGAAAAAGTAAGCAGGTCTCACCGAGATTCGAACTCGGATTGCTGGATTCAGAGTCCACAGTGCTAACCGTTACACCATGAGACCACATGCTTCCGACGCCGGGAATCGAACCCGGGCCTCCTGGGTGAAAGCCAGGTATCCTAGCCACTAGACCACGCCGGAGATCGAAAGCGTCAGTGCAGCGGTTCTGCTGCCCTCTGATTTATGTTGATGCGCTGTGAGGAGGGAAAAAAAGGAAAAAATAAGCAGGTCTCACCGAGATTCGAACTCGGATTGCTGGATTCAGAGTCCAGAGTGCTAACCGTTACACCATGAGACCACATGCTTCCGACGCCGGGAATCGAACCCGGGCCTCCTGGGTGAAAGCCAGGTATCCTAGCCACTAGACCACGCCGGAGATCGAAAGCGTCAGTGCAGCGGTTCTGCTGCCCTCTGATTTATGTTGATGCGCTGTGAGGAGGGAAAAAAAGGAAAAAGTAAGCAGGTCTCACCGAGATTCGAACTCGGATTGCTGGATTCAGAGTCCAGAGTGCTAACCGTTACACCATGAGACCACATGCTTCCGACGCCGGGAATCGAACCCGGGCCTCCTGGGTGAAAGCCAGGTATCCTAGCCACTAGACCACGCCGGAGATCGAAAGCGTCAGTGCAGCGGTTCTGCTGGCCTCTGATTTATGTTGATGCACTGTGAGGAGGGAAAAAAAGGAAAAAGTAAGCAGGTCTCACCGAGATTCGAACTCGGATTGCTGGATTCAGAGTCCAGAGTGCTAACCGTTACACCATGAGACCACATGCTTCCGACGCCGGGAATCGAACCCGGGCCTCCTGGGTGAAAGCCAGGTATCCTAGCCACTAGACCACGCCGGAGATCGAAAGCGTCAGTGCAGCGGTTCTGCTGCCCTCTGATTTATGTTGATGCGCTGTGAGGAGGAAAAAAAGGAAAAAATAAGCAGGTCTCACCGAGATTCGAACTCGGATTGCTGGATTCAGAGTCCAGAGTGCTAACCGTTACACCACGAGACCACATGCTTCCGACGCCGGGAATCGAACCCGGGCCTCCTGGGTGAAAGCCAGGTATCCTAGCCACTAGACCACGCCGGAGATGGAAAGCGTCAGTGCAGCGGTTCTGCTGCCCTCTGATTTATGTTGATGCACTGTGAGGAGGAAAAAAAAGGAAAAAATAAGCAGGTCTCACCGAGATTTGAACTCGGATTGCTGGATTCAGAGTCCAGAGTGCTAACCGTTACACCACGAGACCACATGCTTCCGACGCCGGGAATCGAACCCGGGCCTCCTGGGTGAAAGCCAGGTATCCTAGCCACTAGACCACGCCGGAGATGGAAAGCGTCAGTGCAGCGGTTCTGCTGGCCTCTGATTTATGTTGATGCACTGTGAGGAGGGAAAAAAAGGAAAAAGTAAGCAGGTCTCACCGAGATTCGAACTCGGATTGCTGGATTCAGAGTCCACAGTGCTAACCGTTACACCATGAGACCACATGCTTCCGACGCCGGGAATCGAACCCGGGCCTCCTGGGTGAAAGCCAGGTATCCTAGCCACTAGACCACGCCGGAGATCGAAAGCGTCAGTGCAGCGGTTCTGCTGCCCTCTGATTTATGTTGATGCACTGTGAGGAGGGAAAAAAAGGAAAAAGTAAGCAGGTCTCACCGAGATTCGAACTCGGATTGCTGGATTCAGAGTCCACAGTGCTAACCGTTACACCATGAGACCACATGCTTCCGACGCCGGGAATCGAACCCGGGCCTCCTGGGTGAAAGCCAGGTATCCTAGCCACTAGACCACGCCGGAGATCGAAAGCGTCAGTGCAGCGGTTCTGCTGCCCTCTGATTTATGTTGATGCACTGTGAGGAGGGAAAAAAAGGAAAAAATAAGCAGGTCTCACCGAGATTCGAACTCGGATTGCTGGATTCAGAGTCCACAGTGCTAACCGTTACACCATGAGACCACATGCTTCCGACGCCGGGAATCGAACCCGGGCCTCCTGGGTGAAAGCCAGGTATCCTAGCCACTAGACCACGCCGGAGATCGAAAGCGTCAGTGCAGCGGTTCTGCTGGCCTCTGATTTATGTTGATGCGCTGTGAGGAGGGAAAAAAAGGAAAAAGTAAGCAGGTCTCACCGAGATTCGAACTCGGATTGCTGGATTCAGAGTCCACAGTGCTAACCGTTACACCATGAGACCACATGCTTCCGACGCCGGGAATCGAACCCGGGCCTCCTGGGTGAAAGCCAGGTATCCTAGCCACTAGACCACGCCGGAGATCGAAAGCGTCAGTGCAGCGGTTCTGCTGGCCTCTGATTTATGTTGATGCACTGTGAGGAGGGAAAAAAAGGAAAAAGTAAGCAGGTCTCACCGAGATTCGAACTCGGATTGCTGGATTCAGAGTCCAGAGTGCTAACCGTTACACCATGAGACCACATGCTTCCGACGCCGGGAATCGAACCCGGGCCTCCTGGGTGAAAGCCAGGTATCCTAGCCACTAGACCACGCCGGAGATCGAAAGCGTCAGTGCAGCGGTTCTGCTGCCCTCTGATTTATGTTGATGCGCTGTGAGGAGGGAAAAAAAGGAAAAAGTAAGCAGGTCTCACCGAGATTCGAACTCGGATTGCTGGATTCAGAGTCCAGAGTGCTAACCGTTACACCATGAGACCACATGCTTCCGACGCCGGGAATCGAACCCGGGCCTCCTGGGTGAAAGCCAGGTATCCTAGCCACTAGACCACGCCGGAGATGGAAAGCGTCAGTGCAGCGGTTCTGCTGCCCTCTGATTTATGTTGATGCACTGTGAGGAGGAAAAAAAAGGAAAAAGTAAGCAGGTCGCACCGAGATTTGAACTCGGATTGCTGGATTCAGAGTCCACAGTGCTAACCGTTACACCATGAGACCACATGCTTCCGACGCCGGGAATCGAACCCGGGCCTCCTGGGTGAAAGCCAGGTATCCTAGCCACTAGACCACGCCGGTTTTTTTTTTTTTCTTTATTGCCTGTTTTCCTTTACAGGTGTTCACACAGAAACAGGAATGATAAAACACACTTGGACCAAAGTTTGATCCGAAGTGTTCAATTAAAATTTTTTCAAGTTACATGGCGCAGCCGCTTCAACCACACAATTTTCGGTCGCGTTACCTTGAAGTGCCTCAACTTTTGATTCTTCCGGCGCTTCTTCCGAATTTTTTTGGTGGCTCGTTATCGACACCCGCTTCTCCGTCGCACTGGGGGGCGGTTCCGGCTTTTTTGGTTTCTCCGGTGCCGTTGCTGCTGCTTCTTCGGCTTCGACTTCGTCCATGAAATTTTCAGAAGCATTCTTGTTTGTGGTGGGCCCTGTTATATTTGCGTACGTAGGGACACACTGGGTTTCGTCGTGGCCGAACCGTCGGCACCGTTGACACCGTGGGATTCGGCAGTCACGGCGAATGTGACCTTTACCTTGGCAGCGCAAGCAGAGAGGGGCCTTACCAGGAATTACGACGAGAGCAAGTTCTCCAGCGACACGTACTTGGTGGGGAACGTCCTCAATGGTGACCCCTGCCTTTAGTTTCAGGCTTAGCACACGTGTTGTCGATCCTTTCTCTGACACACCGGACACACGCCAGCGCTCCCTGTTCACGTCTGTGACTTCACCGTACGGCTCGAAAGCCACACGTATGTCCTCACTAGTCACATTATGGAGCACCCAGTGTACCTTCACTCGTACCTCCTGGTTGTTTGGGTCGACCACGAGGCACCTCCTGTTTTTCACCTTGATATGTCCGGCAGCCAACAACTTTCGCATACCTTCACGACATTTGAACGTCACGGCCCACACGTGATTCATTTGAAATGCACCTAAGGCTTCCACCTCAGGTAGCAACTCCTATTCTGCAAGCGCATCCCTGTAGTCTTCGACTCGGTACGGCCCATCTTGTAGGTTACTGTGCAAAAATACTGTGTTGAAAATAATACGACCTTTCAGCAGATGTAGCAGCAGTACTTGAGAATCCTGGTTATCGTCCATAGGGTCCCTGTTTCCGTGGCTAAACTGTGTCGCAATCGCTGGCTCGTTCGAGCCCATGATAACACGTCCGTCCCTTGGGGCGGCCCGAAGTGGAATCTCCTCGGCCACGACTGCCGCTGCTTGTTGTTTTGTGGGGTTTAACGTCCCAAAACCAGGATTTATTATGAGAGACGCCGAAGTGGAGGGCTCCGGAAATTTCGACCACCTGGGGTTCTTTAACGTGCACTGACATCCGACAGTACACGGGCCTCAACATTTCGCCTCCATCGAAATGCAGGCGCCGCAGCCGGGATTCGATCCCGCCACCCTCGGATCACCAGCCGAGTGCCATAGCCACTAGATCTCCGTGGCGGGGCGGACTGGCGCTGCAATTGCCCCCAGCTCTAACCGATCTGCCAACAAATTTAGTAGGTTTTTTTTTCTTACCTACGTCAGGCGTTCAATTTAAAAAAGTTCACCGTGAGAGCACGACTAATCAAGTCGTATTTGTTTAATGAGATATACTTCTCTGTGCATTCGTCGCTTCATAAAAATAATTTATCGCAACCGACAGGATTCGAACCTGTGCGGGGAAAACCCCAATGGATTTCGAGTCCATCGCCTTAACCACTCGGCCACGAATTCTTTTTTTTTCTTTATTGCCTGTTTTCCTTTACACACAGAAACAGAAATGATAAAACACACTTGGACCAAAGTTTGATCCGAAGTGTTCAATTAAAATTGTTTCAAGTTACACAGATCGTCCAACATTGGCAACCAGCGGGGAGGTTCTTGCGCTCTATACACTCCAGCAATATGCCGTATATTTGCAATGAAGTTTTCCCGGACAGGACGCGTGTTTTGGTCCATATGTCGGACCACCATTGTGGTCTGCCAGATGCTGTGAAGACTAATTAACATAAACATGTCATATGGGACGTCGTCTTCATTGTCCACACACAGAAAACGAATGCCATAGCTCGTAATTGGGAGCTCTTTTTTCAACGTTCTTTGAAGGATGTCCCAATGAAAGACTGCGTCCCAGCAATGAATAAATACATGCTCTATTGTCTCAGGTGTCCTACAAAGCAAACAATTGGTTGTCCATGGCACATCGATTCCCTTATCCGCTAACCATTGCTTTACGGGGAGCGTACCGGAATGAAGTTTAAAAAAAAATGTTTTTGCCCCTGCCTTAACGTTCATCCTTCTGACCCTTTTTAAAACGTCCTGTCCGGGACCTCCATTGAACACAGATCTGTACAAGGGTGTTGGCAACAGGACATCACGGAGGTCTTTGTACAGTCTTTTTCGTTTAACAGTGGCAAGGTATTCGACAGAAAAACGGACTTTCAAAATTTGAAAAGACTGTATAACTTCTCTCAAAAAACCGGTCACATATAGGCACATATCATTGTTTGATGACACAACAAAATCCGGAATGCGCGAAGACAGCCTTACTTGTATCACAGTTCGCAGAAATTCATTTTTTTTGATCTCGAAGGAACATAAAACGAGAGACAACTTGTCTTATGAACATATGACATAAACCAACTCCTCCGTTGCAAACGGACTGGAATAGATTTGAACGACTTGTACGTTCCCATGAGGATTTCCACACAAACACAGCGAAAATCCTATGAAATTTCTGCACATTAATGCGCGACATACAGATGACTTGCATGACGTACCATATTTTGGATATGAGGAACATGTTGCATACGGTCGCCCGCGCAAAAATAGACAAGTCCCGACCACCCCAAGCGTTTGTTTTTTGCTTGAGTGTTTCTGCCTCACCCTTCCAGTAGTCCGTGTTGTCACGATAGTTTTCCAAAGGCACACCGAGGTACTTTAAGGGTTTACATTCCCATTTTACGTTAAGGTATACCTCTGGTCTCATATCCCAATTACCGTACCAAAAGGCAGTTGTTTTGTCCCAGTTAATTACGCTGCCCGTCATATCACAAAATTTATTTGCCATGTGAACAACTTCACATATACTCTGTCTGTCTTGGCAAAGTACCGCCACATCATCGGCGTAAGCAAGTAGCTTTATCTCTGTGCTCTGTAACCGAAAGCCATGCACACTTGTGTTATTAATGATTGATAAACAAAAGGGTTCTAGGTAGATGGCGAATAACAATGCTGAGGCCGGACATCCTTGTCTGATAGAACTGAGTATTTCAATTTCTTCACTGAGCTGCCTATTGACTATCAGACGTGTTACACACTGCGAGTATGCCATCTTAATACCATCCAAAATTATTTCACCAACTTCCACATGCTTCAACACACTGAACAATACTTCATGCGAAACACGATCGAAAGCTTTTTGCAAATCTAGTTGCATCATTGCTATTCGTTCTTCAAAGGCATCACAAATCTCTAGAACGCTTCTTACTATATGTATGTTTGTTGTAATGCTGCGACCTCTAATGCCACATGTCTGGTGTGTCCCCACAATCTTTTCGATAACAGTCTGCATTCTCCTGGTTAAAACCTTCATGAATATTTTGTAATCAGTGTTCAAAAGGCTTATAGGTCGATATGATGCTACAGATTGTAGTTTGGTGCTATCATCTGTTTTCGGAATTAAGACAGTATGCGCCTGCGTGAAAGAGCGCGGTAGTTTATTCTTTTTGTATGCTTCGACCATAACTTCATACAGCGCATGTGCTATGTCTTCTTTAAACTTTTGATAGAATTCAGCTCCGATTCCATCTGGGCCCGGCGTCTTTCCCGTGCTTAGGTCATCGATAGCTTTTTGGATTTCCTGCACGCTGATAGGAGCCCCTAATTTTTCTTGTGTATCAGTGTCAAGCTTGGGCATGATAGGGAGAAAGACGTCAGTAAAGCCTTCGGCCATCGATACACGTTTTCCGAGCAGATCGCGATAATGTTCCACAAACGCTTCCATTATCTGAGTGTTTTCATTTGTCAGCGTGCCCTTGTGCATTATTTCCTTTACTTCTTTTCTTTGTGCATATCTCTTTTCGTCTCCCAAAGCTCTTTTTGTGGGTGTCTCGCCCATCCAAAGTTTTTCACTTCTAGTTCTTATTATAGCTCCTTTATACTTCTGTCTATCCAAAATTTCCAGTTTGTTTTTAATATTTCTAATTTCTTCGGTAAACAAGCCAGGTTTCATACTTTCTTCTTGCAAGAGAGCTTGTAGTTGCCTTTGTAGGTTTATTTCCTCCTGTTTCTTCTCAAAGTTTTTCTTAGTAGTTTGTTCTATCGCCTTCATTTTAACATCTTGTTTAAACGTTTCCCACTTCGATTCCCAGTCGTCTTTTCGATTATCATATAGCTTCGTAAGGGCTTCGACTACATCTCTACCAAAAGTGTCATCTTTCAAGACATTATTGTTTAATTTCCACAGGTACCAGTTAAATTTCGGCATCCTCTCCCTAGCACCAAGTGTAAAGCTAATCATACAGTGATCGCTGAAAGACACCGGTGTAACAGTATAATCGTCACAGCACATAACAAGGTCCAGCGGGATGTACGCTCTGTCTAACCGTGCGTGGCTTAGACCCTGAAAGTGCGTAAACTGAACTCTGCAATTAGACATGCATAGGCCAACATCTTCCAATCCGTTGTCTGCAATCAATTCATTCAACAACACCGCGCTTTGATCCCATAATTGGACCGGCTTGGCACGGTCTTCTTTCGCGCACACACAGTTAAAATCGCCAACAAGTATTACATATTTGTCACATTCCAGTAGATTTCTTATTCTTTGAAAGAAAGCTCTCCTTTCACTGTCTCGGTTCGGGGCATACACACATATCACACGCCATTCAAAATTCAAGAAAGAAAAATCACACACTACAAAACGTCCGTTATCACTGCTTACTATACTTCTTTCAACAGCGCCCATCGATTTTCTGATGAAAAGAGCACACCCTCCTGATAAGCCATTGGCGTGGGACACACAAACGTTATACATTGAGCGAAAAGTCAACACCATGCGATCGGTATCCTCCTCGGACGCTAATTTGGTTTCTTGCACAGCAATTACGTCGAAGTCATGTTCTGAAAATAATCGACTCAATTGGTACTGCCGCCTTTTAGACGCTAACCCGCGTACATTTATACTGGCAAACCGTACTGCTCGCTCAAGTCTCACTGCCATTTTGTTTTTTTTTTTAGGTAGAAGTAAATGCTCACCAAAAATTTGCGTTCGATAACAGCTACTCAGTCGTCAGGCACACCTTCTGGGGAGGGCGCACGCACCTAGTGCGTCGTCAAGGGGGCGGTTTGCCCGCCCTCTTTTCCCCTTCTACGACGTTTGGCTTGGTCAGCAGCCGCTGCCTCCGAAAGACAGCCGCTTTCGCCGGCGGTTCTTGACCGCTTGTATCACTTTGTTCTGATGGGACTGCGTCTCGTGGTCTTTTCCCTCCAGTCCCGGGTTCCTCGGCGTCGTGCCACTCCATGGCCCAACCGTCAGAAGGTTCCTGGTCAGTTTGAGTAGTTGTTTTGCTCTCACTGGCTTCAGCGGTGAGAGCTTCCTTTCGTACATGGGCCTCCTTTGTGTTCGTCGATGATTCCGCGGCAGATTGCACACCCGCACTTTCCGCTGGTTTTGCCGTTTCACCTCCGTCATGCCCCCTGTACTTGGCGTTTTTCCTGCAGAAGTCACCTTCGGTTTCACCGGTGATTCCTTGATAGATTGCACCAGCCCTGCACTGTCAGTTGACTTTGCCGCTTCTTTCTTCAACTGCGTCATGCCTGCCATGCCTGGCGTTTTTCCTACAGAATCCGCCTTTGCTTTCACTGATTCTTCGGCTTCGGCCTCGTCCATAGTGAGCTCAGATTTATCCGTGCTCCCGGTGTTCAGGGTAGCCGCCGCATACGTCCTCGTGCAGTTCGCTGGGGCATGCCCAAATCGCTTGCAGGTGTCGCACCGCGGAACTCGACAGTCCTTTCTAATATGGCCAATCTGCTGGCAACGCAAACACCTCGGTGCTCTTCCGGGTGCCACGATAAGTGCGAGCTCCCCTCCAACTCGCAACTGGTGGGGTATATCGTCCAGCGTAACGTTAGCCTTAAGTCGGAGCGTCACGGTTCTTGTCATGGTATTCTGCTGCGCGTAGCCGTCAACTCGCCATTTATCCATTCCTACATCAACGACTGTCCCGTAAGGGATCAGCGCATTTCGGACGTCTTCTTCTCGCACGTGGTAGAGCAACCAATGCATCTTCAGACGGACGTCGCGGTGGCTTGGGTCAATTACCATGCATTTGAGGCCTTTCACAGTCAATTGCGGCTCAGCTAAAAGTTTCTTCACACCCTCAGGGCTTTTACAGGTCACCGCCCACACGTGATTCATTTGATATGCGCCAAGCGCAAGGACTTCGGTGGGCGGGACACGTCGAAACAGGGGCTCACGAAAATCTTCCGCGTGATAAGGCCTTCCTTTTACATCTGCGTGCAGAAAAACAGTGTTCTGAACCACGTACCCATTTGGCAGAGGGGGCAAAATGACGGCGTAATCCTGTGGCATTTCAATCCTGGAACCGCGGCTAAGCTGTGCCGCCGATGCCGCTCCAACGGAGCTCATGATGCACACGTCCGTTCGCTATCGCGGCCGGAAGTGGAATCTTGCGCCACCGAGTCACGATGGGGGAAGCTGCTTTTCAGTGAAGTTCCTCAGCTGCAATTGCATGACACGCGCCGCAGTGGGGGCTTTCGCTAAATTAGACAAATCACTTTGATTAAATCAACGTCACGATGACTAAACGAATCACCACAAAGACGAGGCAAAAGATAAAAATAATGCATTGACCCGAACGTGATTCGAACACGCAACCTTCTGATCTGGAGTCAGACGCGCTACCATTGCGCCACCGAGTCACGATGGGGGAAGCTGCTTTTCAGTGAAGTTCCTCAGCTGCAATTGCATGACACGCGCCGCAGTGGGGGCTTCGCTAAATTAGACAAAGCACTTTGATTAAATCAACGTCACGATGACTAAACGAATCACCACAAAGACGAGGCAAAAGATAAAAATAATGCACTGACCCGGACGTGATTCGAACACGCAACCTTCTGATCTGGAGTCAGACGCGCTACCATTGCGCCACCGAGTCACGATGGGCAGCTGCTTTTCAGGGAAGCTCATCAAAAGCGATATATTATTCAAAGAAAGGTAGTTTTATTCTCGCGCGGTCTTACGGAAAAAGCAAATTTGAAAATAAAATCGCGAGAATCGCATCAAGTACAGGGTTGTATGAGGTAGGTATGATTTGACATATAAGAGCATATAATTCTGTTACAGGTAAGT
>JABSTT010003988.1:0-24093 GCA_013339685.2 Hyalomma asiaticum | reverse complement strand
TAAGGCGCTTGTTCTGTATGCCAGTTTTTACAGCAAAGCTGCATTTGACTAACCTTGAGGAAGCATGTGACAGTTGTGCCGAAGTTGACAATTGACGGCACCTGTGGTGACGATGGACCATGCAGGTTAGAGATGGAATCACTGATCGATTTGTACACACAAGAGGTTACGCTGCCAGTGTATGTACAGAAGCTGGTTGCAGTGTACTACATGGCACTTCTGAAGCTGCAACTCGTGTGCAACCACCAGTTGCTGGTGGTGGTGCAACTGGTGCTCTTTTCCAGCTAACTTAGCGCACCTAAAAGTTGAGGCTTCCATTAGGTGCAAAATAAATAATATATGCCTCTTCTGAAAGTGTGCATCCTGAGATTTGTTTGTCAGTACAAGTGAGAAATTTGATTCATAAGCTTCAAAGCTATGTTTGGCAACCATTTTTTCTAATGGCAGCCCAGATGTAGTGATCGCTTATAAAGATATCTCTTCTGTCTAATTTTTCACTATTGTTATATTTGGGAAAGGGGGAGGGGGTGAGGCGGGTGGGATGCTAGAGCTGTTTATTGTAGACACTAAGCAGATATACACGAGTCTGACAGTATTATTTGTCCCTTGCCCACAGCCAGTTAATGTTGAAATATGAGCGTTGCTACTCGTGGCAGTGCAGATAATTAGTTGGACTGTCTGGGCTGTTAACATTGCGACTGGCCTTAGACCTTGCTGTTGACATGCTGATGTGTCAGTGCAAAACTGCATGGCGGTCTTGTGGTGCTGGCACAATTTCAGCTTCTGTGGTCAGTTTGAGGCCTACACCGCCTTTACCGACAGGCTCAGATGAAATCCTAATCTCTGGTTAACTCATAAGTGCTCTTCTCTTTCATTGTTTTCTATGCGCATTTCATTTGGCAACTACAGTCGACTCTCGTTATAACGGACCCTCATAATCCGGGAAAAAATGTCTGTTTTATCCGAAGTCCGTAATATCCGGACATCGAACGTAAGGGGGGGGGGGGGGTGTAAGGCCCGTGTGTTTATCATCGCTGACATCGCTCAGCTGCGTGATTTAGTCCTTTTTAAATACCTGCCGCCGAATATAAACACCATGGCACGGCTACGACCGACAGTGTGAATTTATAACTATAGCAAATATTCAACTTTCATCAGAAAATGCAACAGTACTAAGTGCAGGACGGCCTGATGGGTGGCTGCCGAACCCATGTAAACATTAGTGAGCCTCAGTCCAAAAGCTACTAATCCAACAGCTTGCCGTCACAGAGCCGCTCGTGTTACAAAAAGAACTGGTTTAAGCTGGGTCTCGTTCTAACGGTCGGCATCACAAATTCATTTTTTGCACGGACGCATTTCTGCCTCAGCTAATCCAAGACCGTTGCTAAGCTGAATTAGCACGTGCATTCATTACCACGTACCTCGCGCGTAGAAGCTTATTGATTACAACTTCTCAGTGGAACTCGCCGGTATTTGGGTTGGGAGCTCAGAAACGCCTCACTACCATAGCGTTGGTCGCAATGCCTAACGATGCGATTGCGGAGAACGAACATCCAAGGTAGAAAAAAAACGAACAAAGAAAAGCTTTTATTCACACCTAACTCGAAAAGAACTTCGTTATCAGTGACTGGCGGCCCCCTTAGGTCACTTCACGGAGCCTGAAGCGCTTGAGGGTAAAGTTCCACCGACGATTGTTTGCCGGCGATACCTTTGTTGTGCACGATGGAATTCATGGTCTGCTTCGACAGTCCCAAAGCCTTGGCAACATCCGCCTGCTTTTCTCCGCGTGCAATTGCACTCACAATTTTCATTTTATCACTGAGCGAAATTTGTTTCCGTTTTCTGGAGGCCATCATCTCAGCAGTTGCCCTCGGTGCGGCACGACCACTCCCCGCGGAACATATCGACAAAATGGCGTTTGTTATGCTCTCAGGCTGGCTTGGCTAGAGGCTCGACTTGGCCAGATGAGCACCAATGTTGCCAGCCACAGTTTAAAATTTTTGCTTAAAACACCGGCGTGGCAAAGTATGTTGTCAGTCCGCGTCGAACGGCAAAAGTCCGTTGTATGTGCAACTTTGGCAAAAAACTGCCATTGATTTTGTCCGCTGTAGCCGATAGTCTGTTGTAGCGGAGTCCGTTCAAAGCGAAGTTGGCTGCATTGATAAAATACATGGACCAAACCTGGGTCAAGATATGGTCCATTATATCCGAAAGTCTGTTGTACGCGGGTCCACTCTAACGAGCGCAGACTGTATTGTGCGTGATGAACTTCTGAGATCTATGGTGACATGTGAAGGGCCCACATGACCATCATGCTGTGACGTACAGGGATCGGCTGATAGCGCGGCTGCTGCGGGAGAACTCCGAGCTGCGGATGGAGCTCCAGCGAGTCCAGCTGGAAGACCAGCGATACATAGACGACCTCAAGCGACACGTGGTGGCCCTCGAGGCACAGGTGGCCGAGCACGAGCGCACTATCCGTCAACTGAACAAGGTATGAGCGCTTGTCTACACTTTTTCTCTTTTGAAAGATATTTTTGCTGCGCTTATAGAATTTTTCAGATATGTTCTTACTATTTGAAATATTGTATAGCGTATCAAATGTCTGCTTTACTGGAAACAGCAGTTTGTGAGCTAGGAAACTTATTTTGCTTGTTTGTTTGCTTGTTGCGAGCTTCGTGATGCTGGGCACATACAGGGACTTGACATGATATTTAAAAGAAGGCACGTCAGCACTAACCACAGATGCACATTGAGAGTTCAAAGCTGAGCATTGTAACAAAGTGGCATGTGTAGCCAGGAGTTTGCCTGGTCAAATAACATGATAATGATGAGAATGTCGTATTCACTGACAAAAACGAGGTGAAAAGCACAGCACTGCATGAAAAATGCACAGTGTTTTCACCTTGATTGGTCAGTGACCGAAACTTCATCCCCATTGGCACATTGTGCAAAATGGAGCAGAATTGATAGTGCCTTAAAACATTTATGGGTTACTTTGAGGAATAGTGCTGACCCCTAAATAGCACGATCATTCTACTTCACCAAACAGTTCTACATCACTGCTTTTTTCTTTTTTTTTTTTTCATTGTGTACACAACACCACACTTATTTGATTACAGTCAAACCTGGATATATTGAACTCACCAAAAAATGGCTATTAGTTCGATATATGGCATAATTCGATATATACCCTGTACAGGGTTTAATGACACAAATCAAACATACCATTAAGAAAATCACTTTATTAATATAATGGCTGTTTTCACTCGAAATAGTCCTGGATCTGTTTCAGCCTTTCTCCCACTTTTCCAGGGTGGTGCTGGCAGTTTTCTGCGCCACTGCGAGGGAAAGCCAACTTTCAGGGGCACTTTTGGGGCACACGGAGTTTGATATACCAGCTGTCGTAGCTATTTTCATTCGATGTAGCTGTAACTTTTGCTATATATTCTCACTGTAAATTTACCGTGTTTACATATCATTCGACATACGTGATAATTCTGTATAAATGGGTTCGATTTATTCGGGCTTGACTGTATTCGTAAATGAGTGTAAAGAATTGTTTAAATTTTGCCCATCGTGCAGACTGCATGGAACTTGTTTGGCATAAAGGCCTTTACAATGTCCCTGATCTCTTAGTCGCAAGGTGTGCTCTTGTGCATGAAAAATGTTTTCTGGCTAGTGGTGTTCCCTGCCTTTGAAATTGTGGGATAACTGACCATCTTTTTGTGGTGGCTTTTGTAAAAAAAAATTGCTCCGTAGCACTTCCGGTAGTCGTGTCTTATGAGTGTATTTTTTTTCCTCGCTGCAGATAGAACTGCATCTGATGGTCTCTAAGCATCACCTGCAGTTGCAGGCAGTAATTTCCGACTAAAAGACAGTTTGAAGGCCTGATTGGTGCCCTTAAATGTCATTACTAATAGTGAACCTCATAACGTTGCATGAATCCCTGTAACAGTGATTGGGCAGCAGTTTTCTTGCATGCCTGGGATAAGAAGCGTAAAGTATGGTTCAAGAGAAACAAAATTTCTTTTTCAGTATGTTAAAGGTGAACTTGAGTGTTGGGAGACCAGTTACAATATTCCCTTTGATGTATGTGACAGAAACCCTTGTACCTCCTGTAGAATTTATCATAAAAGTACGTGCAAGCGACCCCTCATGGGTTGATAATAATGACCAAGATAGAGCCACAGGATTGGTTGCTCAGTCTTACCGCAAGATTCAAGACAACAGTAGGAGCACTTAAAGAATATATGAAAAAGGGGGAAGCAGGGGGCCGTAGCCAGTGCACGGAATGATCAAAAGCTTTATTGGAGCAGCATGCTGATTACCCTGAAACCCATCAAACGACCTCTTCGACGTGATGTCCTTCAAGTCGATATTGAACACTAGGCTGCAGCATTCAGCCTGCACCTCATCACGATCGTCTATGACAGCACCATAATCAGGCATAACTGTCTTCTGATCCATCCATTTACGAACATTGGACAGCCATCCATGCGCGATAACCACCCTCTGCACTTGTGCTCGGAAAACTTGAATAGAACTCCTCGCTGAAGCACCGTTGCTTAGCTTGCATTTCAACTTCAACTTTCATCACAACAAAGACTCAAACTTGTTGTTTCACCCATAGATCCCTTTGCAATCGATTTTGAAGTGGTTGTAAGTATTTCTTCAAGTTTGGCAATGTTGCGATATCACCGCATCACAGTGCCAAGAAGTCAGCAGAGCCAGAACTCTTCACAGAATACTATGCCTAATGGCTGCGGCTATGGGATGAAATGGATTGGAATCACAACTTATGTCTAAACCCACCTAAGGCAAAAAAAATTTATGAAGTATTTATTCGCCGTGCAAGGTTATAAAAATAGCCATTTCTAGCACTAACGAACAAAACATGCACAGAGGATACACAGGTAGATGGAAAGTACGTGGCACAGGTGGAGACGGGTCACTTGCTTGGAAAGGGGCAGTAATTTCAAGTTTTTGAGGGGTACTAGCATGGGTGAGAGCACATGCTCGGAATTTTACTGTATTCATTACGTTGGCCTCTTGATCTCCTTTGTTTACCTTTTCATGTTCATCCTGCCTGTTTATTCCTGTTCTGGCTTCCTGTTCTGATTGCTTGTGTGTATGATGGATAAGTGAATTCAGCCAGTAATTGTTGTCCCTAAAGCATTGCTGACAGAGAGATATGTGGCCTTTTCCCATGCAGGAAACTGAGGCATTACAGTCTACAGCGTCATCGGGTAGCGAAGCGTCCAAGAAAGCAGAGGAGGCCGAGAGTAAGAGCCTGCAACCTGTCTGTTGTTTTTGACCTGTGGTCTGCTAGAATGTGTGTGTGTGTTTCACAATGGCAGCTTGGGACAGCACGCTTATACTGTGTGAAGGTATCTGAGGAAGCAGCTAGCAAAGTGTTGACTAACAGTACATTTCATGGGTTTTGCTGGTGATCTGTCCCGCTTAATTATTCTTTGTTTTTAAGGTAAAAATAAATGCCTTTTATGGGCATATGTGAGTGTACTAAAAGAAATGGGAGCTTTTTTTAATACGAACACGACACTTCACTTTGCTTAAAATACAGGAAGGCTGTACTTAATGAACACAAGCATAGGAAGACCAAGTGCTGAAGGACAGAGAGCTTTGTAGAGGATAAAATTAGGGGTGTGCGAACATTAAAAATTTCGAGTAATTTTCAAATAGCATTTCCTATTCGATTTGATTTGCACTTTACTTTTGAACTATTTGAAGTTTGTAATTAAAGAAATAAATGTGCTTGTCTCACGAGACAAGTTGCCCATTCCTGCATGAAGAGCACTTTGCCACATAACATCCATGTACTGCAGCGAAATGAACACCTGTGTGTTGTAGTGAAGCTAACATTTGTGCACTGTGGCGTAGTTCAAATCAAATGAAATTTTTATTCGATTCTGTTCAATTTTTATTCTTTGAATACAGCGTAACATCGTTAGTGGTATGTGTTACATTCGGAGGTCCTCTTAGTTACGAGAGCTGACGGGGAGGCCTCCTAATACTAAATACTAAAACACATGCATGTTAACTGTCAAGTGCAGCATAGTTAGCACTATCACGGTAATATAGGCGCAGAAACAACACTCACATTGACACGAGGAGACAGGACAAGCGCTTGTCCTGTCTCCTCGTGTCAATGTGAGTGTTGTTCCTGCGCCTATATTACCGTGATAATGAACATGCACCATCTAGCCCAGTATGAAGTTTTGTTAAACTAAAATAGTTAGCACTCTTGTACTGTGCTGGGGCAAAGCTAACATTCGCGTAGTGCGGTGAAGGCAACACTCATATACTGTGGCAAATATACTGCGTATAGTATATATTCATATACTGTGGCACTTGCATATTGCTGCAAAGGTAACACTCATGTGCTATGGCAAAGCTAACACTGATGTACTGCAGCAAGTTCATTGCTCTAGTGCTGCCACAAAGCTAATGCTCGTGTACTGCGGAGAAGCTAACGTTCATGTAGTGTGTCAAAGTTAACAATATTACACTGCAGTGAAGCTAACACCTGTGTACTGCGCCAAAGTTAACACTTGTGCATTTCAGCAAAATTAACTCCCTTGTGTTGCGGCGAAGTTAATACTTGTGTACTATGGCAAGGTCAGTTCAGTTATGTGTTGCACAGCTCTCTGTTAGACTTTTGCTTGGGGCTCGACTGTTCCTTTTCTAGGGATGGCACTGTGCGAGTGCACTGGTCATGTAATAAATTTGTCTTTCCTTTTCTTTGCCCATGTTTAGCTGTACATTTTCTCTCCAATTTGGCATGGTATTAATAAAAAAATGTGTAAACGTCACTCAAGAAATATTCTATTCACGCCCTAACATTAATGTTCAAATGCGCTTTGCGCTGAAAATTTTGCTCTCCACACAGCTCTACATAAAATTAGGTTGGTATTTGTATGCTGTGAGTGCATAAGGACACGTGTGTTGGGAGCTTTAGAGATGGTAGGTAGATATCTTGCGCTTCGTAATACAGCAGAATCTCTGTAGTTTGAAGTCTCTAGATATGAATTGACAGGTAATTCAAACTGCATTGGTGGTATGAACAAAGTTGTGTGCATTGGAACAACAAGGAACTTGCACACTCGCCACCTGCTCAACTGTGGTCATAGACATGGAGCCATTTGCTCCAATATTAGTTCAGATCTCCTCTTGAGGCTACTGTTCTTTCCTGATGGGAGGAAACTATCATGTTGCGACTTAGTGGCGGTCTAATGGTTACAATGCACGACCACAGAGTCTAAAGATGCATGTTTCAAATGGCCGCAGAAGTCACATGCCGGTAAGAGCTAAGTGTCTGAGGGCTGTGTAGTTTGCTTCAGGTGGATGTTAAAGAACCCCAGATGGTTTAAATTTCTCTATCCCTCCACTGTGGCTTAGCTCTTTTTCCCATTCTTTCATCCCTTTTTCCAATCACTACAAACGCTGAACAGCGCTCCCTTCAAGAGCTGCACAGAATCCTCTTGCTGTTGTAGTTGTTTTTGTTGTTGTTAGTAGTAGTAGTAGTAGTAGTAGTAGTAGTAGTAGTAGCAGTAGTAGTAGCAGTAGTAGTAGCAGCAGTAGCATTGTGTACTAAGTTATGACTTTCAAGCACTGTGAGGTAATGCGTACTGCTTCAGTGACTTCCCTGAACATGGCTGCTCTTATGTACCTTGTTGTTACTCCATTTGTCTGCTGAACCTCGCCTTCCTCTACCCATTGCAGAGAAGGCCAAGAGCAACGAGGAGAAGTTTCACAAAATGAAGGAGGTCTACAACCAGCTTCGGGAGGAGCACATAGTCTTGCTGAGGGCGGTCAGTGACCTTTCATGGCTGCCTCGCTACGCTTATTTCTGGGTCTCTATGTCTAATAAACCATTCTCCTAGCTAAAGCGTGTGACCTAATCGGCTCGTTCAAGATGTCGCTATCGCATGCATGACACCTTCATGCAGGAAAGCCAGAAAAAAAAAAAGTATACCGAGAGATGTAAACTTGTGTGCCTTTAGGTAGCATGTGTGGATGTTTGGGTCATCAGCCAACTTGTAAAGTTTACAAGGTATGTGATGCCATTGGGCGCAGATATGCTACCCATTACCAGTGATGGCTGCCAGTGGTTTCAGGCTAACACTCACAGGGCTACATGTACAGTCAAATGTTGTTCCAACAAAGTTGTGCATGACTCATAGCTTTGTTATATCTGAAAAATCTTTTACAGATTTTATAACACCGTATTAATGGCAATACTGTTCTTTCTTTGCTTTGTTATAATGAATAATTCATTGTATTAATATTTATTGTATCAAGGTTTGACTGTACAGAAATGTCAAAGAAAGTGGGCTGCAGAGCTGTAGCACAAGCAGTAGTGCACCCACATGTGTAATGTGGAGAATGTGGGTTCATATCCTTCCGGTAGCAAGTTGTTCTTTTTTGTCAAGTTTCATTTTACTTTTAAACTTTAATTAATATCCTTTACTCAACATATAGAACTGACGCACCCTATCCTTTATTTGTTGAGACTACCTTATTTACTCGAATGTAGCGCAACCGCAATTGTAATCCGAGGGTTTATCTTATACAGCGCCAAAAAAATAAAACACACACACACACAAAAGTGAAGGGAAAAAGTACCTTTATTTGTTGCACATGGTGGCAAACACCTCCCAGTTTCTAAAAATAAAATGAGTTTTGCTCGCTCGTCACTTTTGCTGCTGGTAATCGAGTGTTCCCCCTAAATTTCACTCGCTTTCATTGCCATCGTTGCCAGTGGTCAAGCTCCTTTGTCATTTTCTTCCACCCAGACGAAGTCATCCTCCATGCTATCCAGGTCGTTTGATACAGAGCACTTCTTAAACGCGTGAACCACCATTTTGAGCAGGAGGCTGTACCACAAGGCTCTGCCAAACTCTAGTATGTTTGCTTCTCAATCTGATGGTAGTCTCTGCCTTACAGACATTGTTCGCCGGAGGGAGAATCCATTTCTTCGCATGAACTTTTGTGCCCGTCCACGTGAAACCTTGAAGTTCTCCCGCGGTATCCCCATCGATCGAGCTATGTCTCAGGATTCTCAGAATGAGATTGACGGTGACCTCCAAGAGGCAGCTTTGCTGCTCAATTACGAATTTCACCACTTTTTCTTTCGAGTTCTGTGTGACGGCCACAACGAGGTCTGCGGAAGCCTTTTCAGCCGGGCTCACACTTGAGGAGCGCTTCACGCTGGAGCCTCCACACACGGATAGTCGATTCTGTCGCATCTAGCCATCGAGCCATGGCAGAGTTCCCGATTTTGTCAGCCATCAGAATTGCACTTCATTTAAAGCGGGTATCATACTGAGCTCGTCGCGTCGCCATTTGCTCGAGTCCGAAAAACATGTTGCAAAACATGTTGCCCGCAAAACATGTTGCAAACATGGAAGAAACATGGAGAATAGGATTGGATGTTGCCAGCATGTATACGTTGCCAGCTCAAGACTGAAATATTGTGAGATTTGTCGTAGCCATTTTGAAGAGCTTGTGCTGTGACACCGTCGAGGCATATTTTGAGGCGCTTTGATTGTGACATGAACCCCCCCAAATTAGATCGGAGAAACTTTAAGAAAAAAGTCGCGTTACATTCGAGTAAATATGGTATATCTCTGGCTTCACATGGTTACGTCTAAGAGAAATAGCCCTCTCAGTCCATTCTCCTTGTTTCATTCATCTGCAGAGCACATTCCTCAATTCATTTGATCCTGCATGGGGAAAAGCACACCCATATAGTGCATTCAAGCTGATACTGATATTTTGACATTGTGCATTGCTTACAGAAAGCAGACATTGAGAAGCAGCTTGCCTCCGCGAAGGTGGCTGCAGAAGGTGCCGAGAAAGTACGTCAGGTGAGCTGTTGTCCATGTTTCTGACATCTGCTTTTTTCTGCTGTATTCAGCATCCAGGCAGTGCCTCAGCGGTGTGGCACACTGGCATATTAATTGGCTCGATGTTGCCAGTCATGTGTCCAATTTAGAGTACAGCGATCCCCCATTATAATGAACTCGCTTTACTCGAATTCTCGCTTTAATCAAAAGTTTTGACCACGTTGCAATTGCAGTGCACTTTAGGCGAGACTTCTTAAAGATTCATGGAGTTATAAAGAATCTTTTTCACTGTCCCATTGACCTCGTTGTAGCAATGGTTACTGTATGAAGGAACTTTAATCAGAAACGAAGTGCAAGTGCTCATTTTTCAGTGCTGGCAACCTCATTAACGAGCATCACATTGTCATGTAATTTATTGAAAAACTAGAATCTTAACTCATTAGCTATACTATCAGGAGAGACAAGCTAAAAGGAAGGGTTAGAAAATTGTTCATGTTTTCTTGCCCATCTATATGGTGCTTCCTTCTTTCTTTTCTTTTTTTTTTTTTGCTTGTTTGGGCAGTTTGCATCACATGATGCCTTTGTTTCTTTCTTTTTTTTTTTCTTCACTTTCACATCCATCCCAAATAACTACATACGCCTGTCAGGTATAAGCATTAGCTCTTTAAGTTGCAATGATGTCATATGTGTTTGAACTGTAACAGCTAGCCATAACAGTGTGCGATCACCTCTGTTTGTTCATACCTGCCCCAATCACAGTCTGCCTGTCACTAACAACGTGGCTAATTCTCTGCTCTCATGGTCCTGGCTCGGTTTCACAGGACCTAGGCGAACAGCTGAGGCAGGCTCGTGAAGAGAAGAGGACGGCCGAAGAACAGCTCGGTGGCTTGGCCGCTCGAGGTGCTGAAGCAGAGACCCTGACGAGGGTCAATCACACCCTACGGGAAAATCTTCAGGTGTGTATCTGTGCATGTCAGAAAAGACTTAACGAATCTCTTTCCTTAATTGTTGTTTCGATGAGAGGTTCAAGTTATTGACCTTTTTCTACCCTGTTTGTTACCCACTACGGTGACTTAGAGGCAATGGCGTCGTGCCTGAGGTCACAGTTGCATATCTGATTCAAGCGGCAGTGGCCGCGTCCCTGCCGAGATGAAATGCGATAACACCCGTGCACCGTGCATTGGGTGATTATTGTAGAACCATGGGCGATCAGGATTAATCAGCTGTGACAAGCCTCATTGTAAGGTGGAGATGTGTGGTGCAACTCTGGTAATAATAATCGATGGGATTTTGCGTGTCAAAATCAGCTACGATTATGAGGCATGCCCCATAGTGAAGGGCTTTTGGGTAATTTCGACCACCCGTGGTTTCTTAACATGTCTGCCGGAATATACTTGGGGCACCATTTGCAAGTATCATTAAGCCTAGGTGAAGTCATAGCTTTTCACTTTAAAAAATCTTATTGCATTAATTCTGCATGTTGAGGCAGCTTGTGCCTCGGCATGCATAAATTTGTGCGCCGAGGCGCACAGATTTATGGCAAATGAGTTCTACAGAAACCGCCCTTACATAAACACTACTTGTATGCTCTCGATTTCTGTTAATTCTCTTCGTTATACTTTCTCTTGTTTCACTGTCGGATGAAAACATTGCCTGAACTTCCCATGGTTTAGGAGGCGTGTAAATTGTATGGCAAGTGCGGCCATGTTTCATTTTATTGCGTTTCACTTTGACATAGCTGCCGCAATATCTGTCACCCAGTCCGTTGAAGGCTCATGTTCAGTTGAACAATGCCATTTAAATTTCTGTGTACGGGGTTAGGGATACAGAACTGAGGCCAAGTAACGTTAAGAGGATAATGTAATCGTTACAGTAACCAAGTGCAGTAATTCTTGACATTGTTTGGCTGTGTTTGCTTTTCTTACAGAATGAGCAGGAATTTTACTGTCTGTTTTGAGGACTCAAGCAAGTACTTAATGCCTGTTTCAACTATAGCACTTGCTCTTGAGGCTAGCTTTCTTTTTTTAACATCTGTCTGAAACTTTAACTGAATGTGCAATAAAACGTGTTTCATTCCAACATTGGACTTGAGTTACATGTCTGGCATTGTTAAGCATTGCCCTTCGATAGCGGGCATTGATAAGTATAGAAATTTTGGCTCATCTAAATGGCATTGCTGCGCTTTACATCCAGAGTATGTAGATAAGCGTTGTATTTTTGCATGTAACTGCGCATAACCTGCAAACAAAAAACAAAAAGAAAGAAGAAACATGTGTTATATAAGTGACTGCACTTAACAAGGCCAAAAATATTAAAAGCCACCTCACATGGTATTTCGTGCTAAGGAATTTAAGTGTGACAAATTTTTGTACTTTCATTCCTTTCTGCTCTGTGTACTCATCTGCATATTCAAGCATGGCACGGCTTCAGCACTTTGCATTGTTGTGATTTTACAGTGAGAGCTATAATTTGCACCTAAGTCAGACGCTGGCCTAATATTTGCTTCATTTGCATAAATATACCGTGCAGCAGGCAAATGTAACAGTAAAATATCAATATAAAAACATGGGAATAATGAATGGCCAAATGCAATGAGGAAAATTTAAAATTGGATGCTCTTTGTTTATTTCACTTAGTATTGTCTTGCTGTAACAAACACACATTTGTGTTGTTCAGTGCAGTATCGGTTATATTGAAGCAGATGCTTATTTGCTTATGGCACAAAGGTTCTGTGCCAAGAAAGATTTCTGAAACGGGCTTTGTCGTGCAGTACAGTGTTGTCTGCATTGTGTTCAGTTTGTGCACGCTTTCTTGTCTGCTTTCTTCTCCCCATCTCCTTGCTTTTCACGCTTGCTTCTTGCACCAGGAGTACGTGCTGATCACGGTACGTGGCATCTCTGCACTCTCTGCCTTTTTTTCTTTCTTTCTTTCCTCGTCTTACATTCCAGAGTGATGAATTGGCTGGCCAGGTTCCGTGGGTCTTCCCGCTACACCACGCAGCAGCCGTGCATATGTTTCTCTGCCTCTTCCACACAACCTCCGTGCATTTTAACTGCTGCAGCACTTCTTTTGCAAATGCCACCAGCTTTTATGAATGTCGCAAGGAAGTGGTGCAAATGTAACCCGCGTAGTAGCCTTTTTGCCCAAATAGTTCACCCATGCAGTGAGTGGCTTGTCAGAATAATTCATCACCAGTCTCAGCACCATACATTTGTGCGAAAACATATTCTAATTTCATTATGAACTGCAACGACATATCCTAGCATACCCTACCTTTTTACATTATTTTTTATATGTAACCGGCTGTTTACCCTTCACACTGAAGAAACATAAGAGGAATAAAAAAAAGAAAAGCATTAGAATCACTAGGCTACTTTAACCCAAGAAACCTGCAACTATGACACACGCTCTGCCATTGTTGCTGAGTTATAGATCGCCTTATTTTAAATAAGTGACAGAGCAAAAGAGTGGTGCTGACAGCTGTTTCACAATAAATGAAATACAGCTACTGAAGGTAATGCAGAGCTCTCCCAAATTTTAGCTGTTATGGCAGCCATGGAATTATATACTCACTTACAGTACTATATATATTGAGATGTCCAATCTCACTGTGGGGTGTGCTTGGGAGGCGTCTGTGTTGGTTCATTACGCACATGCATTAGGTTGTGCCCAGAAAATGTTTGTGTAACATTCTAGACGTATGCCTGTGTTACTTTGTGCTGTCAGGATAGCAAGAGCCATTTTGTTGGACATAATCCGTGGAAATCTTCGAAACTATAATAGCTGCTAACAGTCGGACAAATGTAAACACTGAATGGCTTTCTTCTTTTTTCTCTTGTTTTATTGTTTGCTGCCACATTGTATGTGATGCTCTTGCAGTGTGCCTGAGTCATCACACTTGTTTGCCGCTGTCTTGACTCTTGAAAGCTCACATTAGGTACAGTATTTCCCACTGTTTGAATGAGTGCCTGATTGAATACAAGCATCAGATTTTACTTGGAACAACAAAGACTGTCTTTGCAGCAATATACCGTATTTACTCGCGTAATTTGCGCACTTTTTTTTCACGATTTTAGAGCTCCGAAAAGGGGGTGCGCAAATTATGTGGATATTTCGCAAACACGTTTGAAATAACGTGTAATATAATGCAACTAGCGCAGTAACTCTTTTGGATACGATCTAACGTAACGCTGCAAAACGTACGGCTGCTCCAGGGAAGGCGCAGCACGTAGAAGTGTTTACGAGCCGCTGATGGCTGCCAAGATAGCGCTATCTCGGCAGCCGACAGCCGAGCGACACTACCCCCCCCCCCCCCGCCTCGCGTCTTTTCATGCTCGTTAAAGGGCCCCTAAACAACCCCGAGGTGTAAAATTTGTTTTAAAGATATAACTGCGCTCCTGTGCGGTGTGAACATGCTCCTGCAAGAATTTTGCAAATAAGTGCAATAATAAAGAAGTTACACGGGTTTAAGTGACCGCTTGCGCCGGTTTCGTTTTCTCGGTCGGCCTCCCCACCCTTCTCTGCTGAGGAGAGGGTAGGGGCGGCGCGCCGTCGAGACTACGCCCACTTTTGACACGTGGCCTGACATGATCATTTGACGTCATTGACGCTTGCGCTGCGGAACCGGTTGCTCCCGTTCTAGAAACGTTGGGTTGCTCCTGCGCTCACGCCGGTGGGATGGCCAGGGGATCTGACAATAGACGTTTCGACCAATCAACGAGATACGACTACGCAAAGTTGTTCGCGGTGCAAGATGACGACACCTAGGATACGAGCGCGACTGGTCAGTCGCCGGAAAGAAGCGCGCGAATTGTTTTTTGAAATACGGCGGCTGTGTGGCGCGCAGCGCTGTCATATTCACAGAATGTGATCGCCGCAACCTTCTCTATGATTGAGTTAGCTTGTTTGGGCGGCTTTGAAAAAAAGTAGGAGCCTGTTTAGTGGCCCTTTAAAGACGGGCGGCGCCTTTCCTCCCCGCATCGACGGCAGGTGTCCCGATCGATTGGGATTGGCCCTCGGAGCGACGGAGATAGGGGAGATAGGCCGGGCTCGTTTGATCTCTGCTTCAGCCGTTTTCTTCGCCCCCACTCGCATTCTTTTATTCTAGCGACCGTACTTTGGGCTTCGGGGGCTTCCGGAGAAAAGAATCGGAAAAAGGGGCATCGCACACGCAGCCCCTTTTGCGTATGACTGCGCTCGCCTGCGCAGCGAGGGGCGCAGCCGCGCGGCTGTTGGTCCGTGCATGCGCGCCGGCGAGCTGGGAACGGGGAGTGCAAAATATGCGATTTTTTCTTTTTTTTTTTTTGCGAAGCTGGCTAAATATTAAGGGTGCGCAAATTATGCGAGGGCGCAAATTATGCGGGTAAATACGGTATTACTACTTGATGTACACCTAATCAGTTGCCAATTTTTCTGTAACGTCTTCTTCATCTACGTAAGACTTACTGTTGAGTTGTTTACCTTGACATTTAACATCGCTGCCTTGTATGGCCAGCGCCTGTAAAGTTCACTTGCCTCATGCTTGTCGTATGTATGTGGGTGTGAAACGACAGAGCCTGGAGGAACGGGTCAAGGAGCTTCAGGCTGAGATGGCACGTGACCGACAGGAACAGGAGGCGGCCATGACAGCGCTAGGGGAAAGCCACACCCAAGCGCAGCAGAGGCTGCAGCAGGAAGCTCTTGCAGCCATACTGCGCATGCTCGGTAAGCTGGGCGATCCACTGCATGATGATGGTCAGTGCCCTCAGAAATCCACAGTAAGTGAGGGAGCCACCACTTCGACACACTGTGAAGTAACAAGGTTATTGTGCCTCAATGGAAGAGAGAAAAAAAGCTTGAAGTTTAGTCGTAAAAGATATAAAGGGAGAGAGTCTTGGGAAATGGGCCCCAGTCACGTGACAGGCAAGCAGTAGATTATTGTACTTGGTACTAAAAAACACTAAAGTTAGTGCGACACTAAAAGTTAGTGCGTCAAAAACAACTTCGGACAGTCTGGCAACTATGTGGGCCTAATCCTACCTGAGAAGCACCAAGCACAAGTTGTCAAAGAAGGTTCACTTGGGGAGGCTAGTGGAATCACGTGATGCCGCCTCCTTTCTGTTTTTTCCTCCATGCATGCTTCAAACAGGCTACCTTATGTCTCGGTGTTTGAAAAGTTGCGCATCCTTAGATTACTTCTTGTTTGTTTCCAAATTGTAAGAGAAGCTAAGAGGAAGATGGAGGCTTGAATATATGGACAGATAGCTCAAAACGATGTACAACAGGGAATGTCGTTGGCCCCAATGTTTCAACGAGTGGACTTCTCTTTGTCTGCCGTCCTGATGAAGACAGGTCCATTTGTCAAAATGTTGGTGCCAGTGACATTCCCTGGTATACATCATCTTGAGCTACCTGTCATCAGTTCTTGTTTGTTTGCATTTTTTTTTTTTTGTTAAAGGAACCCAAAAGAATAAATTTTAGCTGTGCCAGTAATGGTGTCCATCTGCATTACCAACAAAAGCCATTCTTGCCATGACAGGAAGCTTGATGAGCAGGATATGCTGCAAAAATATGTGGGTGGTGACAGTGCTTTGAATTTTTGCGATAGTCTTCATGTACTTTGGCCTAGTGAATGTTGCATCTGTATTGACTGGCTTCATTGCATACTAAATCTACTGAAGACAGAACTTCGTGAGTTTCAACAGCTCTTACTGAGCTTCACTGGTCTGAATACTTACAAAAGGACATTAAACTTCGTGCAGTATTTAAGAAATCGGAACACTTGGTCTTTGATTCTTGCTCATGCTTGTCAGTCTGTTTCAAGGAAATCTAGAAAGGAAAGTGTAAATTTAACTGTATATTATTTTTTTACTGGCCATTAATATCAGACGTATTGGTTGTTTTTTTTTTAAATCTCATTGTGTTTGTTCTGTTTCTAGCGGCAGTCGTACAGGAAGGCGAGGCCATCGTTGGTGCCTCTCTTGAAGACATGGACCGACCTGGCCGTCAAGGCTATATGGGCACACCCGGTGAGTACATAGGGCTGTGGTTGGCTGCGTCTGTTTGGTATGGTGGTGTAGCTCTGCATTATTTACTCGACTTAACCAGAGAACTGGTTGCTGTATCTTTGCATGCATAAGATGTGAAATCTTTCAAGAACATAGGTGCCCATGCAGTGTATGTGTGTGTGTGTGTGTGTGTGTATGAAAATCATCGGCACGAAGCACTATGGCATATATCTGTTTTTTGTTTTGCGAGCACAATAAAAACCAGTGAAAGAAATCTGATCTTATTCTGATGGTGAAGCAGCTGTAGCTGGAGACTGAAACAACATGAAACAGCATGACAGTCGTAGAAGTTGTTATTGAATGCCATCTTTACGTTATTATGGCTGTTTTTTCCTTCAATGAAGCATTCAGCCCATGAAACTGACACTATAACCAAAGTGCTACAATGTTTCACTGTTACATTGTAGTTGCCTGTCATTGCCATGCTAGGAAAAAAGAAACATTTCTTGGTTATCATCCTCATTAGTTTCAAAGCGGGAAGCTTCCACTATCCAGCGGTAAAGCAGCTCTCAGTTTCCGGTCACCGTTTATCTTTGATATGTGCATGTTAGGGTGTGATGCGACCTGTGTTCATGCACTCATGCTGTGCACACAGTGCTATGGAGGCAATGACAATTATGTGCCTCAAGGACGACTTGTGTTTCTCTCGCATGAAAAGTGCACATGGCCAAGCATTCGTTGAATCCAGGCAAAGTGTAAGAGAATTGAGATGCTTCAACTGAAATGTGGTTATAGATCAGGTAGGAAAGAAAACAAGAAGGGAAATGAATCTTTGACGTTTTTCTAAAGTTGAGCAAGGTAATGTAATCCAGCTGTGGCCCTCGCAACCATTTAAGCCATTGGTAAATGTTTTATGTTCTGAATTTGTTGTTGTTCCTTCCATGTGAATGTTTGCAGAGACCTTGCTGCAGCAGACGCTTGTGGTGTCGCAGGCCTTGGACAAGCTCAAAGCTGGCTTTGAGAAGTTTGAGGAGAACAACAGAGGTCTGTAGTTCTACCAATCTCAATGGACGACTGTAGGTCATCATGCTTGCATGCTGTACTGCCATTGAGGCATATGTCTGCATGTAAAAATAGGGTTGCTTGTAAATGCTTTAATGGAATATGTGCGGAAACCAATTTATCTGCATGCAAGTGAATCTTAGTGGGATTATACATCAATAGGCGTGCTGCTTATTAGATTGGAATATGTTGAACTTGAAACATCTGCTGTTTGGATGAGTTGTTCTATAACTGCAGCATGAATTATCACAACGCTTAAAACAGACAAAAACACAACACACCAAGGTATGGCGTTAAATTTCCACATGTTTTATTTCATAGCCTTCCATCTGTTTTGTTTGTGCATGTATGTGGTGTGAACATACAGCTCGTCCTACACATGCTCTTAAAGCAAAATATGTCGGCTTCTTTCCTGAGAAAAATACAGACAGTGAGCTTACGTGCATCTGTCCCAAATGCAGTATTGCTTCTGCCTATTGTACTTCTTGCATGAGCTGATCCCAAATGGCAGCCAATTAAGTGCACCTGCTCAAATTAGGGATGCAAGCACAGCCCTTACGGTGAAATGCCAAAAAGCCCCCGGCTGATACAGTACGACACTGCAACAACAAAATATGTGGGGAAAGAATTCACTACTGTGAGAATTTTGCTGCTGTGACATTGGATAGTACAGGGGGTCCCATTGAAAAGCAAAGCATCACTGTAAATATTTTGTTAGGCTGCTTTTGTGATCCCTTTTATGTCCTATTCAGAGCTTTGTTCCCGTCAGCAAGTTCAGTCAGTCATAGTTGGAAGAAGCCCACAGTTTAGTCTTCATGCATGGAGTGGCATTTGTTGCTTGATGCATAGTATGCCTGCTGCAGCGGTCGCTTTCATACCATTAGGGTTACCATACTTCGCTGCATGTGAGCTGAATTTGAGAGTTCACGATTAAAATGCACCTGAATGTATTTTTTCGGAGGTTGTGAGCTTATTTTCCAGATAGGGTTATTTTCCTGTTTGTGGCCCCAAAAACTTTCTGAATCGCTTTTTGCGTTGCTCACGATCGCAGGCCTCAGGGATGCGAAGATGACGCTGCGCAACTATCTTTAGCCTGCAACTTTCCTTGGGCAAGAGCTTGGTAAAAGCATTGCGCTACCGTGTTAGCTTAATTGAGAACAGGTACGATGCACACAGGCTGCAGTTGAGCATGAAACGAACCACCTCAAACTCATTGCAAATGTCCTCCACTAGCATTTTGCGACAGCGATTACACTAATGACGCTGCATCTAACCAATCTGACGGGAGGCTTGTTATGCTATCATGCCTTATTAAGTAAGCATGCATCATGGAAGCATGCAGAAAAAGAAGATGGTAAAGACTTACCAGATTACCTAGCTTTTCATGTGATATAGCAGTAGACTACCTTGAGACACACACTTTCCAGTGCGTGTGGGATTTTACCAGTGTGATGGCTTTTTTCGAAATTGTGTTGCTAAGTGCAAGGTCAGAACATGCATAATTTCTTGGTGTACTCACATATGGCACTGTGGAAACTCACTTGCATGTCATTCGTTCGGTGCACGTGTAAAGAGTACCAAGAGTGCGTCACTACATTTCTTCTCAAAGTGCCCATTTCTCTTTGTGCCATTATGACGCCAGGATTCAATTATTAATCTGAACTTCAATACTGGTGAATAGGTCAACTATTTGTGCACCTTTAAGTTTTGGTTTCCATGTGATCGATGTGCTTCTATTGTGCTTGTCTTCTGATCAAAATAGCGTTTTCCCAAACTATATTTACAAGCGCATTCAAACTCTGGAATGCCAATGAACAGCCAACACTTTGACTGTTCTTTCTTGCTTACTGTGCATCCATTGAAGTGTACGAGATATGCTTTTGTTAGCATGCCTTAGAAGTGGTACATCTTAGAGGGCTAGTGAGACAAGCACTGCCTTTTTTTTTTTTTTTTTTTTTGCATGGTGTCTCAGCGCATGACTTTCCTTTTGAAGATGTGCTATTTGCATGTGGTCTGCTGCAGCAACTGACCTAATCCCATTTTTTATTTTTGACAACTGTAGATGCGGAAGAGCTGATTTGCTCTGTGTGTCCTCTGGCCCACGTTGCATCCCAGCTGATGGCAGCTGGCAAGGGTGTGTCACAAGTGTCGCCAAACATTGAGCTCGGAGATGGTGAGGAATTATGTTTTGTATAGGGGTGTGCCAATATTCAAAATTTCAAATAATTTTCAAATAGCATTTGCTATCCGATTCGATTCACACTTAAATTTTACTATTCGAACTATTCGAAGTTAGTAATTAAGGGGGAAAAATATGCTTTATCGTGTGTCAGGTGGCCCATCCGCCGCATAACAGCCGTGTACTGCGGCGAAGTTACTCTGTAGTGGAGCGAAGCTAACACCTGTGTACTGCGCAAGGTTAGCTCAGCTTTCTGTTGCACAATTTTTTGTTGGACTGTTCCTCAGGACTTTTGAGTGATATTGTAGCAGTACACTAGTCATGCAATAAATATTTTTCCCATGTTGAGCAGAACATTTTTTTCTTAATTTTACATGGTATTGGTAAAGAAATATTCGAAAATTATTCGAAAAATATTCAATTCAATTTGCACTTGAACTTAAATATTTGAATTCGCTTTTCACTCAAAATGTTGCTATTCACACAGCTTTAGTTCTTTCACATTAATGATGGCTGATGTCTGTCTGTAGCTATGTCCACCCCTGTCAGACTGATGATGTTACACGATAAAACTGGAGGGCACAACATGAGTGGGGAGGATGATAACAAAGAGAGGACAAGTCAAGTGGGAAAGGGCACGTGCAGTTTGTGAGGCACTGGTATTTGTGGCACATCGGCGTGCATAAAGCGTCATCAGACCAAGCCATCTACACTCTTGGGAACAGTATTCAAGCTGAATGATTGCATGTTTCTCAGGAACAATATTTGCTTGGCACATCCCTCTCCTCCTCTTTGCCATGTGACGCTGCTTGATTATGCCGAGTAACAGAAGTTAATAAATTAATAGATCACCCTGGGTCATGTAGCTGCGATGCTGAAAGATCAGTTGGCACATATGCGCTAGATCCTAAGAAGCAGGCAAAAAACGGCTTCAAGAGTTCACAGCTTGATGTTTTACTCCCTGTACTTGACTATGGTCGATAGCATTTGGGTTGCACCATTCTTATGATGTCCAGTCATTGATTAAAGACAGAAAATATTGCATACTCTCAGTGTTTTGGTGATTAAATTAGCATGTAGTCATGTAGGTGGAAGCCAAAACATTAAATGGCAGACCTTTATGCATCTAATTTATACTGGTCATCCTTATACATTGATTTTACTGGGTGAAGCCAGGTGCTGTGAAGTTGACCAAATAAGCCTGCATGCCTGACTTATCAGTGTCAGAATCGCTGGTCGGTGACAATATTGCTTTGACAAAAACTGTCTTTAAGTCATTGCAAAGGCACATATATTTCAGTAAGTAAACCAGAAGCAGTTTTAATGGGAACAAGCATGACGTTTGCCTTCTAAATGGTACAACTTTTTTTGCATTGAACTGTAGAGACGCACCAGCTCTAATGTAGGTAATAATTGCGTGCCACATGCAACTTTTTATAAAGGGGTTCAACTATGAAATGCACAACATTCACTATGACCTCAATGGCATTGCGGCTGGTGTATAAAATTCAGAAGACTGAAGTTCTTGTTCAGTTTTCATGAGCACCCTTTTCAGCTAAAGAAGTGATTGCAGAACTTTGCAGTTGTATTCTATCATTTTCAGAAAGGATGACAGGTGATGCAGAAAGGATGACAGGTGAAGAAGGTGTCACACAACACAAGTGCTTGTGTTTAACAATACCTGCTTTGTCTGTTCTCTTTCCTGCACTATAGGCTCTTCACTAAAGTGCTTTAGTACTGCGATCTCGCCCATCTCTTCCTGCTTTGTGTACCTTCTTCCAGAGCTCGCCTCAGCTTGCCGTCTCCTGGGAACGGAATCGATGGCACTTCTCAAGTCTCTGAGAGCCGAAGGTGTGTGTGCGTCTTTTCTCATTGTCCAAGTGTGTGCGACGTCTTCTAGGTCATGTGCCATTTATGAAATTCGGTGATAGCAACACAAAACCATGCACTGTCAAGTGACACACTAGGTGCTGAGGCACTGACTATGTGCTGGCACTCATTCCCGCGTGTCTTTGTACAGCCGCAGGTTCATGCTCACTGTTTTGAGATGTAGTGCATCCAGTCTTATCATTGTTAAAGAAATGACAAAGTACATTACTGTGCACACACATGTACAGGGCCGTCCACTCTTAGGGTGAACATGACGCAACGTGGCTCCCTTTTTGGAACGCCAGTGCTTGCGACGTGGGCACGCATCGAAGCTAATAATGTGCAGGCGCACAGAGTTATCCAAGCCCCTCTACGCCTGCACTATATTAGCGTCGATGCGCCGTCCGATCGCGAGCGCTGACGTTCTAAAGAAGGCAGCCACGCTGCGCCGTGTTCACCCTAAGAGTGGACGACCTTGTACACGTAGCTTTGAAAGGCCGGTGTATAGCTTTGCATATTACATTCGTGGTAAAATGACAAAAAGCAAGGTGTTCTTGCCCTGCTTTACATAGCCGCCTCCTCACAAAATGAGAAATGTGTGGTGTCATAACTGCCATCGCCGTAGTTCGGGGTTTTAAGGGAAAAGAAGACAAAAATCTACATTTGATGACAGAATTCAGAGGTACAATCATGACGTGGGCAAATGCGGTAGTCTATGGCTGACGCTTTTGTTCCTGCACTACAGACCACTTCTGTTGTCACTTTTATGCTTTAGCAGCACTTTGGGCATGCCTTTCATGTGGGTAAACTCCATTTCATTTCTTCCTCTTGAAAGGAAATCAACTTCAACCGTATTGTGGCCCTCGCAGGCAGTGGAGCAGCCCAAGGCAATGAAGTGCGTGCGCGCTCGGATGCGGTGCACGCATCTCTTGAGGCGGTGGCTCGAGCAAGTGGTGCCCTGTCCAACTCCCTGGGTGAGGCAGACACCCAGAAGCTGGGAGATCTTCTGGAAGACGAGCTGGCACAGATGGACCGTGCGATTGACGAGGCCGCTCAGCGCATACAGGTGAGGGTTCACCTACATTGGGCTTTGCTTTCTAATGTTGTGGATGATGATGCAAGTGGTCTACTTGTATTGGTAGCCGCCTGTACAACTCTGTCACTAGCAGGGTTATTCGTGTGACCTTCTGACTCTGGTGGTGACACCTAAGGAGGTACAAGTTTGTGCACGAATGCATGGTGCATCTGAACAGAAACCTTTCTACAGGTCTTCCTGTATACAAACCAGACACATTGTTTGTGTGCCTCTATTCTAAGACTTGCACCTGTGGCAGCTAGTGGAATCAATGTTTTAGGGTGCACTAAGGACAACACACGAACACAGCACTTTGTGTCTGCTTTTTGTATTGCCCCTCTTACATGTTGAGAAGCATTGGTCGTGCAACCCAGCACTAAACCTAGTGCCCTAGTTCTTTGAGATGCTATGTGAAATTTTATTTCTTTTTATTCTGTTTAAAATACTGTGAATGTCGAATGACATTACTGAGAGGAGTGGTTAAGACATGTACGTGACACAAAGTCGCTCAGGGCAGCCTGAAAAGGAGCGGTCTGGGCCATCGGCAACGGAGGTGGGGAAGGTGATTCAATTCAGATGCTGTCTTTCGCCGAAGTAAATTGCAGGAAAAGAAAAGTTAGTCTGGCAAACTGGTATTTGGACGTTGAAGCTGTGGTTGGGATTCTTGTTTTTACGTAAACAGGTTGTGGGAGAATGTCACTTTTAATCCCAGGCTGTAAAATGATTTCTATGGAATAGAGACAAATGGGTGAGCTTTCTTTTCGATGACAGCTTAGGCAGATCAAGACTAGACTTGATGGAGGACATGCTTGCAGTGCGGGAATAGTTGCACACAATGAAAAGTGTTGACCAGTGCTGAATGGCTTTAAATTTGTGTCACGTCACATCCAGGGTTGACTCACCTTGCATGGTACTCTACCTTTTGGAATGGTGCAAGTTGTAACGACACCAAGTTGCAGTCATGGCAGTGATCGAGTATAATTGATTGCTTGAAGGTCTTTTGCCATTGCTATCATGCTATTGCCATCACTATCACCTTCACACTGTTGTCAC
>JABSTT010003986.1:0-25331 GCA_013339685.2 Hyalomma asiaticum | reverse complement strand
TCGGAGTCGGCCGGCGCCACTGGCACGCCGGAAAAGCGGAGATAAGCCGCAAGCCAGCTTCGTACCCACCGGGCCGTTTTTTTTTTTTTTCGTTTTTTTCCCACTGCGGCGCGGTATGCTGAGAAACTATCGTGCGGCAAAACCTTTTCCCTTGAAGCTTTAAGGCGCTTATTTTTCAATTTTAGACTATTATGGTAATCATAAGCACGCACATTTCCACATATTGCTGGCAAATCAGCAGAAATTTTCCGGTATGGACAGGCAGAAAGTACGAATTAACCGAATGACGCAGTTTGAATTAAGCGGATTTTAAATACATTGAAAGCATAGTGGGCCAACCAAAACTTTGAATTTTGTATGAATTAACCGAAAGTACAAATTATCAGAGTTTGAATTATCGCGAGTCTACTGTATGTGTTAGCGTCTGCGGTGCGAAGCACTTTTGGTGCTTTACGATGAGCACGTTCGACTTCGGTGATACAGTCTTAAGGGTAGAACCTTCAACTGTGAGACCAGGCGCGTTGTTCCCTATTGTGAAAATGACAGTGAGCGTTTCTCTACTTAAAAACTGTGTTCTTGACCACGGTCAGTTAAGGAGCGCGCCTCTCCCGCTTGGAATTTCAGTGTCGAGACGCAAACATCTGTTCGACTGTGGTGAACATTCTCCTGACCGATGACGCTAACGCATGCTCTGCCAAATTAATTTGAGGGCCTCGTGAAAGTTTTTTGAATGATTGCGTTCCTCAGAGCAGAGAAATTGCAATAGCAATTCTGTATGCAAGCGAATTAAGGAAATGGATAGTGGCCTTCATATCCGCGATTCATAATTGTACAGCTCTTTTGCATCCACCGAAGATTTCCAAAATAATACCGTATGGTTGAACAAAAATGATTCCTTAGCCTTCCTACGCTCCCCCGCAGCACATAATGGAAGAATATTGCCGCTATAAAGAGAAGACATATTGCGCGAAATGTATTTGTAATGGAGAGTAAACTGGCTCATTCTTGAGCAGCTGGAAAAAGTAAATATATAGAGTCACGCCCATTTACAACGAACCTGAGCATCACGCGACTTTCGTTCTTTATATCCTGAAGTTCGTAGTAAATGGAAAACAGCCAAAAGAAAAGTTGCAAGTGAAAACAATTTTTTTTTTCTATAAGGTCTGTTATAGTCGTTTGTTTCTGCAGTGCAGATCCGACGAGGGCGGTCTCTAGCTTGGCTAGAGGAGCAACGTGTCCTTCACCGAGGCCCTTGGCATAGACAAGTTGTCTTAGTTGATCAATGTAGCACATCACTACAGCTGTACTTATGGGCACTGGCTCAGAAATTTCATCGTCGTCGTCGTCAGATTCCTCTGAGTTGCTCTTGCCATGCACTTCATTAACAATGCCCTTGTCCGTGCACGGTTCCACAGTGTCAGCAGCATCTTCGGCAGAAGTGAAATCGTCCCAGCCATTGTCATCACCCCCGACGTCGCTGTTGATGACACGCTGCCACAAATCGCTGCCGGACTGGTCATCTTTAGAGGCCTCGAGCTCGGCATCAGGCTGTAAATGGACGAAGCCAGCCCTGCGGAAACAGTTTCTGACGCAAGTGGGCATCACCTCCGCCCAGGCAGCCTTCACCGTCTCGACGGCCGAATAGAGCGACACACGAAGTTGGCAGGTTGGCTGCTGGGCAGTCAATGGCAATGAGCGAGCGCTCCACAACGTGGCACCTGTACGATGCCTTGAAAGCATGTGTTATCCCTTGATCTAGCGGCTGCACCTTTGACTTGGTGTTGGGCGGGAGAAAAAGCAGGGTCACTGCCGTTATTGAAGTTTGCACATGGGTGTGTGGACCAATTGTCAACCACGAGCAGCATGCGACGGCCTTGCTTCTGCATGTCGTGGTCCAACTCGCCCAGTCACTCTGCCAACGAATCACGAGTCACCTACGCCTTAGCATTGTGCCTGTTGTGCACGAGGACATAGCTACTGAAGCAACGCGGCTTCCTTGATTTCCCGATTACGAAGGGCACGCGCCGGTCGCTGCCATCCATATTCGTGCACAGAAGCGCTGTGACGTGCACGTTGCTGTGCTTCCTGCCACTGCAAGTGTCACCTTTCCTGGCGTGCGTTTCATCCAGCAACATTTGATAGAATAATGCAGTTTCGTCTGCGTTATACATGTCTCGCTCCGCATAGTTTGAAATAGTTGCTCTGTTTTTTTCTAGCCAATTAGCATTGTCTTCATGATTTGCTGAAGTGGCCTCACTGACAATCGATTTAAAAACTATGCCATGCCATACCTTGAACTGATGTTCAGGGAAGCCCAATATAAATGCGAAGTCCTTGGCTTTGCCAAGCATCATTGGTCCACTTAAAGGTATGTTCCGAGCCTGTGTGTCGACAAACCACTTTAGCAGTGCGTCCTCCACATCTGCATAGGTGGCCTTCCGCAGAAGTTTTCTGTCCGTTGAGCTGGCATCAAAACTGAAGGTATTTTCCTTGCTCTTCAGGATCGTGGATATCATCGATTTTGACACGTTGTACTTCTTTACCAACTCACAGTTCTTTGTGCCTTGAGAAAGTTCGGCCAAAATGGCATGCATTGGCACGGCAGGCATCCCTTCCGCCATACTGAACGGCTTTAGATCAGAGCGCTCACACCACGCGTACACACAACAAAAAGCAAGACGTGCATGCACGACAACCGGCCCAAAGAACGCTGTACACAGGCTGCTCTAGGCCCGTGCACGTCCAGAAGAAACGTCTGGAATTGGAGAGAGAAGCAATTCGTGAATAAAGAGGAAGAAGTAAGCATAGGATAGTACAGTAAAAGCTCATCAATTCGAATTTTGTAGGGACGCTTAACGAGTTCGAATTAAGCCGAATTCAAACTAACGAAATTTATTGAAGAAAACAGCATGAATTGAGATCACATTACTTGAAATCACTCGAAATATTTATTGGCGAGAACAATCCTTTATGACTTCCTGTTTCTTTTCCTTGAATGTGATGGCTGTGGATTTGTTCTCCAAAGCGTGAATGTGACGGAAAGCATCCTCTTTGCCCTCCTCAAAGCTAGAAAATAGTCGCGCGACACCGATAGTCTCCATCAGTTGTGAAGCTGAGGGCCGCGTTGATGCCTCTTCCTCACTCTTATATGCTTCGATGATGGGCTCTTTTCCGCCAGTCACCTGCCCGATAATGTCATCGTCAGTACTGGTGCCGCAGACCACTGCACTGTTATCTGCGTCAACATAGTCGTCGAAGCTGACATTGTCGAGCGCATCACGTAGTCCGGCAAGGATGACCTCGGCCTCGTGCCGATTGGGTTCGCATTCAGTTCCTGGGCATTCACCAGTCACGCAAAAGCCACTGTCGCGGAAGCAGTTGGAAACTGTTGTTGCCGTCACCTGATCCCAGGCACGCACCAACATATGCAAGGCCGTGAGCAACATCACATTGTAGTCTTTCCTACTGGCGCACAACAAGCAAATGCTCGAGCATGTGGTGCTGGAGAAACACTTCAAGTTCTTAATGACACCCTGGTGCATTGGTTGGAGGGCAGCTGTTGTGTTCGGTGGCAGAAATGCGAGCTTCATCGCTTTAGGTCCACATCAACCGTGTGCGCCGAGCAGTTGTACACTATCATAAGCACCCACCTGTTGGCTACTTCAAACTTGCGGTCGAGCTTGATCAGCCACTGTTTGAATATCTCCTGCTTCATCCACGCCTTGCCGTTGGCTGTATATTCTGCCGGCAGTGCGTGGATATTTTTGAAGCAGCGAGGCTTCACGGCCTTGCCTATGATAAGCAGGGGCAATTTTTCCGTCCCGGTCATATTTGCTGCGACCAAGACAGTAACGCATTCCTTGCTCTTCTTCCCGCCAGTACAGTTGTCACCATTGTACAGGCACTTCTCACAGGCTGGAATGGCACTTTACCAGGGTGGTCCGGTAAGCACTTAGCCTTCAAAAGAAAAATGAAAATTTTGGAATGGTGTAGATTTATTTCTTTTCATAGTCCCCTTTCAGCTCTATACACTTGACCCAGCGATCCTCCAACTTCTTGATCCCGTCAGAAAAATGCGTTTTCTCCTGAGCTGCAAAGTAGGCTTCTGTGGCGGCGATAACTTCTTCATTCGACTAAAATATTTGTCCGGCGAGTGACTTTTTCAAATTGGGAAACAAGAAGAGATCACTCTGGGCCAAATCTGGAGAATACGTTGGATGGGGCACCACTTCGTAGCCCAGTTCGACCAACTTGGCCTTGGCGACAGCGCAGGTGGAAGAGCACCTTTTTATTCACCAGATGTGGCCGCTTTTTTCGCAGTTTGGCTGCGAATCAGCCCACTAATTCAGTGTAGTAGGTTCCTGTCACCGTTTTGCCCTTCCCAAGGTAGTCGACGAAGATCACACCTCGAGAATCCCAAAAAATGGTGGCTGTCACCTTTCCGGCCGATGCGACAGTCTTCGCCTTCTTCAGAGCAGGTTCCCTGGGTGCAGTTCACTGTTCCTACTGTTCTCTGCTCTCTGGTGTGTACCAGTGGATCCATGTTTCGTCGACGTTCACAAAACGACGCAGGAACTCCTTCGATTATGCTTAAACAGCTTCAAACACTGCTCTGAAGTGGTCTCCCGGACGCACTTGTCCGGAGTGAGGGCAAATGCGGCACCCATCGCGCCGACAGCTTTCTCATGCCCAAAATTTCATGCAGGATATGACCCATGCGGTTTTTTGAGATGCCTACTGTCTCAGCTATCTCGCGCACCTTCAGTCGGCGGTATGCCAATGCGAGGTTGTGGATTTTTGCCACCTTATTGGCCGTGGTAGCCGTTTGTGGGGATGTGGGGACCCTGGACGAGGCCCATCAAAAACTGACGTGCGACCACGTTTAAGCTCGCTGAACCAATTTTTGACGGTTGCCATCGAAGGAGAAGACTCACCGTAGACGGCATCCAGTTGCTCTTTCATTTCACTGTGCGATTTCCTTCCCAAAAACAAGAATTGAATCACCGACTGATACTGCTCTCTTTCCATTTTTTTTAACGGACACATGAAAAATCATCTGCTTCCTCTTCCTCAAGTGGCCAAAAACAAAACCGTGAGCCTGATTCGACTGGACCTTTGCATGTGTCCCTTTAAGAGAGCGTACTCACGTCAGTATATGTCTCATGCGAAAGTCTCGCGCTCTCGCAGTGAGGCTAAGTACTTATCGGACTGCCCTCGTATCTTACAAGGTGCACTGCTAAATTGGAACCTTCTCGTGTGGCTTCTTGATTGCGCAATCTTCACATAGCATTCGCAAACCACCTGAATATGCTTAATTGACTGTACATGTACGTACATGGCATTTTACTCGTGGACGTGAGTAGCTGTGGCTGTGTCCCATTATGTGTTACGTGTGCTACATTCGCGACAGCAATAATTTTCTCTGTCAAGCTAAGGCCTTTGAGGTATTGGCCTTTGAGATATTGAAAATAAATTTAAGTGAATAAATAAAGAGTCAAAAGTTCTCAGAGTTGGTCTCCTAACACCAGCACTACTCGCAAAAAAGTGGCAAAGTTCAACGTGAGCGAATATTTGCTACTGATTAACTGCAAGGCGAGTTCAGCAATGAATGTAAGAAATGTGAAATTCCTCACTGAGAAGACATACACAGTGCAAAGCAACATGGTAAATAATGATATTCGAACGTACATAAATTTAGAAAAAGAAATAGTTATTCATCGCAACGGCACATCACAAGTTGCCACATTGAGGTTCTAGTTATAATGAAATCGTTTCCGAGCAACTCTGATAGCATTGAAGCAACAATTGCTGTTTGTGTATTGTTGAATGCTCATTTGTTACAGCCTATTGGCCTCGAGATTGAAATGTAGATGGCAGCACCCTCACCGCATGTGTATGGATAGGCGTTCGCTGGCGCCAATTATTATATTACTGTGAAAGCGAGCACATGCCACTGCTTCCACGTGTCCCATTACTGAAATGGAAAGGTGACACAATGTTATACCAACAAAGCCTTTCGTAATCACTCGCCGCACACGGAAGATTCACTGAACACGACGTCGATAAAGCCAAGCTTGCACGTTGCCACGAGGCAAGCATTTGTTCTGCCGTCTTATCACAATTTTCCAGTGCGCTAACGTGTAAGAACTGCTCTCGCAAGGAAAGTCAGCACTTTTGCATCTCGACATAGGCGTGGTTATAGAACTATTCATAGCACAATATATCCTGCATTCACTCGCCATCAGATCGGCAAGGCATATCACAATCACTCGGAACCACTGCTAGCACAGGCCATGTGCAGAAGTGCCCAGCAATGGGTCTAACAGGCATTCACAATAAACAAACATTACATGGATATAGTAAATTTTTTGATCCGAACTTTTGAGGATTCGGACAGGTTCTTGGTGGCGAAGCAACGCCGGGCCCGAGCTTCGCGATGGAGACCGCCGCCGTCTTCGAAAGGTTGCTCCAGAAAGAGACGCCTTCGCCGCTGGACGTTTTAACAATGCAACTTTATGTACAGAACTTCTTACAAAATTTACAGCAAAGGGTACGACCCGGGAAGGGGCCTCAAAACGGTCGTGCCGGTGTCCAGCCGGCAAGCACTTGTAGCAGAGGAATAAGACCCTCCGGCTTGCTCGAGCGCTCGTTTTATCCCCCTCTCAGTAGCTGCCCGGGTGGTCCGCCCCCGCTGAAACCGTCCCGGCAGCTCTCTGGAGGGACCGGGGGAGTCAATCTCACCCGACGCATGTGCAAGCGCAGGGTGTGACGGTGCCGTTTTCCGACTGGCAAACATGTCAGTCAAAAGGGGTGGGGTGTCATGGCAAGCGCGACCTTACAGATATCCAGCGCCACGTAACTACAAATATCAAGATAATGTTCCACGTCACAACATTTCCATTGTGATCAAGTAAATGAGGTTCACATTGCTGGCATCAGCATATGATGAACTGGTGGTCGACTGTCATCTTACCTCTTGGTAAAGCGAGGTGCCCTTTGCGGCGTTTAACATTTGTCTTCGGCAATGTGGTCAATAACATGCGGGCTTATCACAAGGAAGTAGGCTAGTAGCAAATAAGAAGTGCAGCTATTGAAAACGTTTTGAAACTTCTAGTACACTTTACCTCGACAGACTTCACAGAAAAACAGGAAGCCGTCACGACACTTTCTCTTGCACAGGAAGCAGGTGGCGCTTCAGGTTCCACTGCGGCGATGTAAACGATCTTACGATTGGTGTATATTATTTTAATCGTCTTCAAGTTCTTAGCATATATATTTCTTTATTTTGGCATGGCACAGCATAGCTTGCGAAGGCAGTCCTTTCAGTTGGCTCAGTTGCATCGCGATCACCAGAAACCGGCAAAATTGAACAGCAACACGCTCTAAACGTTGGTGTGGTGGAGATCAGATAAGTCACCGACGCAAGCCCTACTTGTTGAAATTGCATGCAATAGGGAACCAGCGCTGGAGTTTCCGGCCGCCCTGGCGGTCAAAGCGCGCACTTCTCAGCCGCTCCCGCGGACGACACGAACAAGGATGGCTACTAGCGAAGGCGGTGCGGGCAGTGAACGCCGAACAAAAAAAAAAGGAGGCCGACGGTACTGCAGCGTATATAAGTGTCATAACTACGTAGGAATGAGAGGTGATATATCTTTCTACGTCTTTCCTGCGAAACCATACGAGCAAGAACGGAGGCAACGTTGGATACAAGCTGTCAGGCGAGCGGGGTAAGTTCGGTCCTTTCTGGCGGCGTCGAGCTGGGGTCTAAAGCGAATTAGCATGTAGTTCACGTTCAGAGATGTGCTCATGCATTTTCTAAAAAGTTCTCCATACAGCCCTTCAGTGAGACAGCACAGAGGAGGAACATTATTCTGGAATTCAGTACCATGAATAACAGACTTCCTAGTAACTAATAATAATAATTGTTGGGGTTTTATGTCCCCAACCACGATATGATTATGAGGGACGCCATAAAGGAGGGCTCTGAAAATTCTGAGCATGCGGTGTTCCTTGATGTGCATATAAATGTAAGTACACTGATCTCTAACATTTTGCCTCCATCGGACTGCAGCTGCCGCGACCACTTCCTAGTATCTGTCTATTTACGTAGAAAGTCCTGCTGGGAGCAAATGTTCGGGTAAGGTGTACGAACAGCAGCAAAAGTTTACGAAATGTGGTCTCCCCTACAAATGCTAATTTCTGTTCTGTTAGTGCATGACGCTTTTAATCTAGCAGGTAACTGTATAAGTTTCAAGAATGACTACAGGCTGGAACATCTGATTGGAGGCCATGTTCCGACAGTATGCGGGAATGTAACCTTTTAGAAAATTTTGCATCCCGCAAGCTTTTGCTGGAAGATGTAGATTCAAGATATCAAGACATGAATGTGTTTCTACACCACTAAGCGGAATAAATTAGGAAGATGTTCACTTGGCTGATAAACAAGTGTGATCTATACTCTATCACCATTGTCAATTAATGTCCCCCCCCCCTACAGATGCACCCAAGACATGAATTTCTTGCCTAGCGTTGTCTAGCATGTATAAATGTTGTTCCATATACTGCAGCGAGTTGGTTCAAGAAATGAGACAATATATATATTTAGCGCACATAAAGAAAGTGCCAGTTCTTGAAATGCATGCAGACAGTTTTCTTGTAATGACCATCATTATTAGCACATCCTGTAAGCACAATAACTTCTGCCATCTTCTACAAAGCACTGCGACTGCTGCACTATTCAAACAATATAGAACAGAACAAATGCAATTAAACTAGGCATACTCAAAGTCCTTATGCAATAAAAAAAATCAATCTGTTGCAGCTAGCAGAGCAAGTTTTTTTACACTCATTTATGAAACACCATGACAGTGAATGGGAAGTATAAATTTCTACAGTATTACAAAAATGAAATAACTTTCACATATTTTCTATGACAGAAATTTCCTGCACAGTTTTCAAGTCTTTTTTGCAGAGTGGCATGTTTTAGTGCTTATCGCACACAACAAAGGATTCATACATATGTAATTAACCTGGTCATAAACAATTTGTAACAGAAAGTACCGACTTAATGAGAGTAAATTTTAACATTACTGGTTAAGATAACAGACCTGCGTGACTCTGGTGCCGACTTTTTTTTTCGAAGACCTTCCGAGCCATTGGTTCCATTGTGATACCTGGGAATGTTCAAAACAAAAACTACCAAACCTAGCCTGAAAATGCAACTAGCATTACTGCATTCTGACACCATCACTTCCTCCTGATGATATCTCATCGCTATGGAAAAGTGTTCGCAAATTTGCAGAGTTGGCCAAATAACTGTTCAAGTAAACAAAAACATGTGGCATGTACAAACCTATCTGTGAGAGTCAAGGTTTTTTAAACCTCTTGCTGATTGTGCAGCTACAGCAGTAACAAAATCTGTGTGGCGCTCGATTAACAGGAGTTCCAGCATTATCGGAATATGCCTAGTAACTGAAAGTGCAGTATGAAAAATGGTTTCTCGAACTGTAATTTGCATCTGAACCTATCTCTCGCATGAGGATGCATGTTATGGGATAACTTTAAGGTCTTATATCTCATAAATAAAGAAGTTGCTGCGTTGAATTCTGCTAGATTTAGCGTACCAAGGTGAGAAACCAGATACCAATCCTTGTCAGCACTAATTTTGTAAAGTTAAAGGGCACATGAAGCAGTTTGGGCATTTGAAAATGTGATGACACATGAGGCAGCCATCAATATACAAAGAAGACATTGGCTTTACTGAGTTGATTGGCCTTACATGATGTTCCATAGATTATTTACAATATAGTTAAAATTGAAATGTCACGTCATTTATGCCCCATTTCAGAACCAAACTGCAAATATTTTCTTGTTCTTAGAATACAAGAATGCACGTTTCCATCACAGCAGTAATGGAAGTCACTTTTCCCTTTTTTGAGCACATTTCGTAGCGCAGAAAGTGTCACTTTGGAGCAGCCTTAAGTTTTCGCAGCAGTAAAAATGCTAATTTGGAGCAGCTATTGGTGCTTTAGGAGGAGATGGCAAAATATTTCACACAAATCTTGTAGTTCAATGCATTGCCGCAGTGTCTCAAATATCATTATTCATTATAAAATACATTTCACAGACAACAATCTATGTAAATTGGAAAGAACAAACAATTTAAAAGATGGTTGGTTATTGAATGTGCCGTGAAATAAGCTATATATTACAAATACCAGTACTTGTTACAGAGATTAAACTGATAAATATGAGTACCACATTATAGGAGTAACCGCAGTCAAGTATAACTGTTGCCAAAGTAGCAGTTGATAATTGGTATGACATCAAAGCAATCTCAGTCATTTTTACATTTCACCAAAATAGCCTGCACTGCATGTCAAGGTGACAAAAAAACACAGAAAAGACAGCAAAATGAGCTACATGCTTCACATGACAGTTCTTGTTTCATAAATGAGATCAGAACCGATACTAAGCTGTGCATACTAGGGTGATAGTACACAGATTGTTTTTGGTTCCTATAGGGTTAGCCAGTTGGTCACACTCTTAAAGTTCATCGTCTTCATTTTCTCAGTGCCGTTTTGGAGCAGGTTTGTAGTATTACCATAGAACCCTGCGCAAGCGCCCCCCCCCCCCCACCTTGCTCTGGATTTTACAGTTGTTACTAACAAAAATCACAGAATGTAGCAGCATTTCTTCTTTTTTTTTTTTTTTTTGGAGCAGCACTTCCATCACTGCATCAGAGTGACAAAGGATGTTCTCATTCTCTCCAGAAAGATGATTCCAAGCAGTAGACAGCACCTTTAACGTGGTGTTGAGTCAAGCAAAAAAATACGAAACATAAGAATGAAAAGCAAAAGCAAAGGAACTTAAGGGCTCGTGTTTTCTTTGTAATACACAAAGCTATGCAACGTCTGCTAACGTCACGTAGCACGTGTTCTTGTTACGAGCTGGCAGCTGACCAATAATCTCCCGCATACTAACTGACGGCAAAAAAAAAAGTGTTCCATACTCACCGTCATGGCTACGAGCAGTGCTGACTAACACTCCCAGGTTTGAATGCACAGATATTCCCAATTAAGAGGATGGGAGGATGACTGCTGCTGTAGCTCCATTGGTAGAGCATTGAACGCATTATTCAAAGGTTGCAGGTTCGGTCCCTGCCAGTGGCAAATCGGCTTTTCATCCACTTTCATTTCTTCACAATTATATCATAATTACAACAAATGACATCCCCTATACCTTTCCCAGCTCAATTGTGTGTTAGTTCTCATTCAAAAATGAAAAGCGGCACACACAAAGTGCAGCACAATGATGAAACTCATTGAATTTACAAGCACTTGGTGCATGTCCCTCTTCGTGCTTATGTTGTTTTTTTTTTTTTCACAATACTGAACAAGCTAACTTCAACTGTTTGCAATAATATGCTCAGAATTATGCTGCAACTAATAACCGACAAGTTCACAGCACATCTTTATTACATTGATTTCTCATCGCACAAAATCTCATAAAAATGACCAAAAGCTCCTTACCATACTCTGTGGCTGGAGAGTAGAAACTTTTAGTTTTCTTTAGCTGTTCTGCCAGCGATTCAAAGGAGCGCTTGCTACAGATGATGCGGTGGGCGATGGTGCTCGATATTCTGCAAGCCCTCTCTTGGTGCCACCTGCATTTCAAAATGGGCATCATATCCTGAGTGCAAAAGTTACACACACCTTAAAATAATACAATTCGTGCATTTTGAAACCATGCCTGAAGCAACCCATTGCAGAAATAACATGCTATGCTTGTGAAAGACAATAGGAAGAGAATAAATAGTGCAACGTTACAAACCGAGTGCATTTCGCCTGCGGTATTGTCTGCGCAGCAATTAATTCTGCCAGGGATTCCGTGCATTCCACCTTAGTGGAGAAGAAGTTGAGCTCATTGGCACTCGTAGTGACCGTTTCCTCAAGGGTGTACAGAGGCAAACTGTATCTCCAGTTCAAAACCTCCTTCACCAAACACAGGTCTGCGTTCAGTGCTGCCTTTGAAATGAGGTCTTCAAGACAGTCGCGAACTTCTGACATTGCTTCTTCCTCCTTCTGCCGCTTCAGTGTGGATTGCATTATGCAGTCGAGGTCTGGGAAGTGCTCCAAAATGAACGAAGGTGGCTGCTCATCAGGCGGCTTGCCACCAATATAAAGTGGTTTATATTCTGCAAAACATGAAGGTCAGCACTGTTAATATTGCTTCAGTTTCCCACAGATAAACAAGGACTTCCACGTTTTTATTCTTTCTATGCTTTCGAATTATGAGCGACTTTATCATTATCACTGCATTCAACATGTTCTTGCGTGATCAGAACATCACGCCATGCTTTCCCAACTATTCTAAAGCAATCAGTAGAGTGTCCACATTCTATTTTATGCCGCACGACGGTGTTGACATTGTGATTACTAGAAGGCCAGTCTACCTACCTCCGAAGAGCTCCTCTACCGATTCTTTTTTTGAGGTGTTCGGCTTGGACGCTGGACGGCCCCACACTTGAGGCACGTCAGTTGACGACGTCGCATCGGCTAAGTTATTTAGCTCGAGTGCAACCGCTGCGACATGCTTGCAGGCGCCGTCGCTGCCGGCCTTGCACGAACAGGTGGCCCCACTTATCAGGCGCTGAGACGACAGCTAGAGACGAACACATAAAAACTGCATTAAGTAAACGTGCACAAGAAATGAAAACATGTAGTGCCAACGCTGCGATCACGCACGGAAGTCAACTCGCTGTACGATTAAACCAACTGTGCGATTTACTGCGTACAGCGTCGCGCTTATTTTACACAACTACACGCGCCGTAAAGAAACGAGACAGGAACACGCAGTAATAACCGAGCTAGCATCAAATGCTCGCTTACCTGAAGTGTGACATCGTAGCTGGCTTGGTGTACTTGCGAGTGGCATTTCGCGGTAACTTGAGTATCGCTGTCATGGCACGGCACCGCCTCTTCCACGTCGTACACGTATTTCGCCTTGCACAGCTTCGCCCCGTTTTCTAGTGCCTTTCTGCGGAAGTGGTCCTCAGGCCATGTTATTTTACTGAAACCATAGCGGAGCACAACTGGCGCCATAGCTGCCGACAACTTGTAAACAAGCACGGGACCGCGAACCGGGGAACCACGCACACGGGTTTACGCAGGCGCGCTCGCCGCGGCACACTGCGAAAAATATATGAAGCTTTGCAAATTTTCTTCAGTATTCTTTCGCTTGATGGCGCTAGCTGAATGAGTATTTGCAGAAGCTTGTTAATGTTTTATATTCTCTCTCTCAGAAGCTTGAACCGAAGCGAAACGACGCGCACAGCCGAAACATAAGCAAGCTGCAACAAACGTCGTCTGATGGAGCGGCGGACTTATGCCGCGACTTCCCGCCAGGCGCATTTTTTCGGCGCGCCACCTATCCAGCGCTGGTCTCCTATAAGGCCTGCTGTGAGCCAACCCTTTCTTGCTAAGACTCTGAAGGCCAGAAGCTTTGGTCTTAAAAACGAGGTTTTGTAACATCGTACCCATGCATTTCAGGATGTGGTTAACACAGTCCTCCTTCTCTATTTGCAAATAACCGTAAACACTTTCCTCTTGCAGTGCTAGAAAAATATGGCTATCTCCACAGCTCAATATAGTGGTGTAACAGGTTTTACCATTCGAGAGACATCTGACCAGAATAAAGGTGGCCTTCAGTTCTTTTTCTCCAAATTTTTTGTTTGTGTTTCTTTGGCACCAGTGATTCTTCTTCCTTTTCCCTTGCAGAAGTTGCTCAATATAACACAGCCTAAACAAAGACCTGCAAACTGTTCAATCATGGTGCCGACGCCGATGTGCGAGCTCTGTTCGTGTGTCATCCACAACCCATTGTACGACACCCTAATTTTCCTAGGCTTGGAGACACACTGTAGAGTTTGCTAATCGAACACATGCACTCGCGTGTCACATTTCATATAGCACGATTGGCGGCAGGAGTCAGCTTTTCCTTCATGTAGCGTTGCCACGTCTTCGTGTGACTTCTTTGGAAGCCAATGTCCTTAGTGGAAAATGCATCGTCGAGGGCTGCGGTTTTCTGTCGCCTGCATTGCGCGAGCTGTCAGAACATTCGCTGCAAACGCGTTTGATTTGTATTTACCATGGATGTGTGGCGAGCTCCACATCGACATCACATCACCATAGTTCCCATACATAAGCACCAACTTGACAGACAGCCCGTATTCGCGCTCACCTCTGACAGTTTTCACATCTTCACCACTGCATGTCCTGCATATCATTCGTGCATGCTGATTGTTCACAGCATCTAACCTTACTATTGTAGACATGGTCCCATCCATTGTTTCAACAGGTTCAGCTGTGGCCTCAGTGCCATTACTAAGGAGATCTCGCTTCCTTTCTGTTGCGGGAGTAGGCAACAGCTGCTCTAGCTTTTCTTGAGTTCTTTCTTGCCCTCTTCCAATTTTGCAGGCTGCAGAAACCTTGTATCATGACAAACATGACCTTTGGCACCTTTGCAAGGTGATGGGCTTGTTAGACCTGGGTCTACGTCGGTGGCATCAGTTCAGGCACGGTCCGCTACAACTTCGACGTGCGGCTGGGTTGGGCTACACTTTTTGAGGTTCCCGATAATAAGCGCACTTCGAATCTTTTTTGCACCAAACTTATTCAAAAACTTAAAAATTAGAAACGTCTCTTCTACTCTTCTGCATTCCTTTCAAGTGGTTCTTCGAAGCTTCAAGTGCTTCTTTTTTTCTCTCGATGTTCGCTCGTTGTTTAATGACTTCGTGTAAAAATACAGCCTTGTCATGACATAAAGCTTGATTAGGTTGCTTGTCAAGTCGTGTTTGTGAACATCACATCCTATTAGTTGCACATTTTACAGGTGATGGACCATTTCTGAGAGGCTGTCCTTGCGCAGCGTGTTCCAGCTAAACAACAAGGTAAATGTGTCTTTCAACGTTTTGACAAAGGAAAACAGTTCAACTGCAGGATACAGTAGCCCGCCCTGTTAACGAAATGACGTAAAGGACGGAAAGCTCTTGCCTGCTCCTCTTGCGGACGTAAGGAGCTGCTGGAAGCACTCATGGAGTTAAGTTATTAGGACCTTGCACCTAGCAACGGAACCAGCCAAATAATACGCTAGCTTGCTATCACTTGTTTGCTGCGGATAGATGTGATCGGTCAGTTCTGTCGATGCCTCAAGCAGTTACACTGAGATTACTTCAAATAGGGGCGTATCCGACCCCATATATTATGACCAAAATTCACCCAGCATTACAATTAAAAGTAAAATGCAGTACATGTAATGACATCATTGGTATCAGACACATGCTGGCGGGGTGGCCCGCGACTCTCACCAACCCTGATGAAGAATGGGAAACGTGGACTAGACTCACAAGGAGCACGTCACAGCAGGATCAACAACGGGCAGTCCAGAAGATCCACGACGAAGCCACCCAGCTTGGTCTGGTGGTCCCAACGTGGACATGGCCCTACTCGGCCTAGGAAGGCCGGGCTTCAGGACCATTATTCAATAAAGTTTCTCTCTCTCTCTCTCTCTCAAGCATTCTGGATGCATCTTCAGATTTGCCTGCATCTATTAAATTGTCCACCTGACTCGCCACTTCATTTGCTCTGAGCAATGACACAAGCGTGCCGCACCCAGTGTTTCCCGTGTCTGGTGCTTTCACCAAGTTATGGAAAGCGAGGCAGTTTGTGCAAAATCGTGCTGATGTTCGATGATCATTACATTCGGAGAACTGTCTAATTATGCCGAAAGCTTTTGGAGTGGGTCTTGGCTGAGACAGGATGTTAAAAGGTACTTGAGGCCTACATACTTCATTAAGTGTGCCAGTATAGCTCTCAGGCTGTCAGGCTTACGTGTAACCCTTTTGGTGTACCAGGTGAGAGAAAACCTGCCTTTGATAGTTCTGTGCATGTTTCCCACCTGTTTACATACTTTAAGGTGTCATTCATCATCTGTGCTTTTGATTTGGGCTTGAGCCTTGAGGGCATCTCATGGCACTCTTGCTGTCATGATGAGGATTAATTTGAACCAACTTTTTCGCATGTTCACTCTAAGAACATTATTCTACAATTTGACATTTGTAAAAGAAGAGGCCATGGAGAACTTCTTGACTGAAGAGGTAGAAGGTAAAATTTAATTTTTTCAAAATTATTTGGGTTTACATGCACATTTGTGATTTTGAGAATCACCGTGAGAGTAGTAGTGCACTTGTCTAATTCATGAGCTATTTTAATTGGTTTTGCATCCACATGACCGTCCACCGTCTTATAGCCTGCCTTTATAGAACCATTCTGAATGCACTTCAGATTCAGATGTTTTATTTTTCTTGAATTACACCATAGCAATACCTGATTAAAGGCCTCTGTACCGCTTTTACAAAAGTAGCAAAGAACAAATACATAGTAAATTGTTCACAGTATACAAATTTTTTCTTTGAATGTGAATGAATGAAAAGGACAAACAAAAACTCGATAAGTTCACAGTTCACAATGCCTGGTGACTGAAACTAGAAAAGGTTATATTGCACAGAACGAACCAAACAATTTGTAAGTGAGAGCATACATGCGTAAACGAGAGCAAGAGTAACATGCTAAGTACATTTCTTTAAACACTACATTTGTGTCAGAAATATGTATATATGTAAAAAAAGGTAGAAGTGCTTCTAAATAAATGCATGACAGGTCATTATACACAAACAAAAATGCATCTTTGTACACAGTGTAGTAAGTACCAAGTTTCTTAGTTGGATAACCTGAAAGTGGGCACGTTATTTATCAACACCCTCTTTAGTTGCTTCTAAAGGTGAGGAAAGTTTGCGAAAAAGAAATGATGCCTATTATTCCCAGCTGGTTGAACTGCAGATGGCTTAATTGCAGTTGCAGTCCCAGAAATGCTGAATTGCCATCACTTGGCACGCTTCCATGGCACACCATTGCAGGTTATTATATTTACTCGAATCTAGGCTGACTCCCAAAATATTTTTAAGGCACTTGAACGCGTGCTGTTACGGTAGCGTGGCGCGGCGAACCTTCAGCAGTGACTGCATGAAGCTTGAACCAGGTTGACCATCGAGGAGGGCCAGCAGGGAAAATGTGGTGACATAATGAACAAACAACAAATGTTTAATACATTGCTACTCTTGAGCGAGGCGCTCGAAAGAACATCACAAACATGCGCAAAGCAATGCACTAGAGCGAAGATGGCTGGTAACTACTAGGCGGCGCATCCTCTCTCCTCTTTTATACCCCGTTCGTGAAGCGTTCCCAAGGTCTTTCATGGTCCACGCCTGCAGAAACATGTCCCCAGTTCAGCAGACGCGCTGGCACCTTTTGGGTCATCGACAGCGGGGAGTAGGGGGTGAACTTCAGAGGGAGGAGCGAAGGGCCTCACGCCTACTGCACATACACCACACACATGCACAACTGTCACGTGCGGCAAGCAGGTTTGAACATGCTGGCTCGGCTCAACGAACAATCTCCTTGTTCGGAGTTCATTTGGTGTACAGTTGCACCATTTCAGTTGTAACGGTGCCAAATGAAAAGAAAAAAGAAAAACGCAGTTTCATCAGCACAAAACCCAGCATTTTTATTGTGTAAGCAGATATTTTGTAGGCACATACGCGTAACATTCATTTTTCGTCGTCATGATCATCCACTACGTCGCTGCCTTCTTTGTTGCTGAGTTCATCGTGGATGTCATCAGCAGCCTCGCTTTTGTCGATCGTGTTTGAAGTACAACACTTTTTGAAAGCTGTAATGATTGTTTGATGTAGAATTTCCTTCCACGCTGCGGTAATCGAGTTTGCCAGCTGGCCAAGCGAAGCACGTTTGATGCGCACAGTTGGGGGTCAGCTGATGGTATTACGTAAGCCAGACAGTATAGTGCTTGCAAAGCTTATCTTTAGTAGTAGACATATGGCACTAGTTACATTACAGTTAAGAGAGAGGGAGAATCAGACGCAATGCTTCACGATTTTTTCTTTTTTTTTTCCCACGGAGAATGCAATGGCGATTGTCCGCTTAAAGGGCTCATTCATGATGGCGTCAAGCGGTTAGAGTTGGATAGTCATGCCACCATGGATTGTGGCGATGTCTGCCCCATCTTAATCGGTTTTACATGCACATGATGATCCTGAGTCTTATAGCCTGCCTTTATAAAGCCATTGCACTTCCTTAGGCGAGAAGTCTGAGAAAAGGAAAAGACTCTTCCTATCCCCGCATGGTGAACTGCAGATGGCTTAATTGCAGTTGCAGTCCCAGAAATGCCGAACTGCCACATGGCACGGTTCCATGATGCTCCGTCGCAGGCTACACATAGTTGACCTTGAGGCCAGCATTCTCAGGATGGAGGTGGTTTTTATGGTGACATTTTAAGTCAGTAGCACCTTCACATTTCCTCTCGATGCAGATACACAAAGAATCTGGTGCCATGCACCTGAGAGTGGCTGGAAAAGGATGACCAAGTTGTGGTTGCATGCAACTTGTCTTTTCGGGTTCAGGAGTGAATGGACCCAGGTCGACAAAGCCATCAGTTTTGTGACCCTCGTTTAACAGCCCAAATTTCTGCAACCTCATTTCATTAAACACTTTGACTGAGAAACAGACCAAGCATCGAAGTTACACGTTCTTAAGAACACGGCTGCATTGAAGTTTTTTCCATTCTGAGGCAGGAAGTAACAGCTCATTTATACAGACAGGACGCTGGAAAACTTGAACAGTCTGACGAAGGGATAAAGCAAGCCACCGAAGTTACAGGCTCTTACGAACACTAAACTTCCTGGAAGGAAGGAACAGCTTATTTGTGCAGACGCTAATTAACTTGGGACTGAGGGATAGAGCAAGCCACTAAAGTTAAAGGTTCTCTCCAGCACAGCTGCGTTAACATTCCCTACCAAGGCAGGAAGAACAGCTCAGTTGTGCAGGCAAGGCACTAAAGCACAGGGACATGACAAGCCATGTAGGTGGTTAGTCTTTGTTGAATCTCAGCTTCGCAAGGCTTATTATTCCACGAAAAAGCATATAGGAATAGTTATATAGATGACTCATATGCGGTGAAATGTTTCATTTTGGGCAGATGTGTGCGTAAGGAATCTCATTTGATTTATCACTAACATTATTGTTTCGTTATATCAGTATGCCAAGCGGACAGATTTACTTTGCTAGTACCTCGGCCACATTTGTAATGGATTACTTGGGCCAACTTCGAAGAAGTACAGGTCTGTGCTTGGAGGTGGACAGCAGCTGACATAAGGATGCCACTGTAGGACCAATTTCTTATGCCAGCTTATTGCCTAACATTGCCCATGCAAAATTTTTGCTTGGATCAACATTGGGCCAATTGCTTAGACCCACCTGGGCTCACAGCAACAAAAGTGGAGTGCTGCTAAGCATTAGCTATGCATTGCTATGCAGCATTAGCTATGCAGCTGTGCATTACCAATCGTAATGGTCCCTTTACTGTGTGCTGTGAGGATTAACTGAAATTGGTGGGACAACTGTGTCATGGGCCCTGTAGCAAACAACTTCTGAGAGAGTGTCCCTGATTATGTTATTCAGCACCATTAACAAATTTCAGCACCAATGATGACATTCACATCTTTCTTATCCAAAGCTGACTTACTAATCTTTCTGTTCATATATCTTTCCATGGCTCTTTTCTTTTAGCTACCTGTTGTGATTTGCTTTTGTTCTTGCGGGCTTGTCTTAGCGCCGATCAGATAGCATATGCCAACAATGGTGGGGTCTGACCCCATCTGTCCGGCTGAGACAAGCACCTGACCTTTGGCCGCTGTCCTGTTATCTGCCTTCACAAGTCCCTTTATAGCATAAATTGAATCCTTTTACAGTTGTTCGATCCAGAAATGGTGCCTAGCTCCACAGACAGAGAGGAACATTGGAAAACTTTGTGGAGTGCTTCAAGTTGTCTCCTTTCTTTTTTTTTTTTCAAGGCTGCAGGGAAGATGTACTGAAATACCTGCACGGGAAACACGCTTAATCGGTGCGAGTTATTTAAAATTACATGTACACCAACAATTTCAAAACTCAATACGTCGGCGTTGTTTGGCTGTTCCACATATGAAGGCACTTTTGCCCGTAATCTTACCATACGCTTTTTACGCACATTTAGTTTGCAGGATCTCAGGCTTCTTTGCATCTGCTTTACACCAATCCATTGTCATTGATCACATCATTGCATTACCCTTCGTCTTGGCACTTTTTGTCCGTAACTGGCCCTTGCACTAAATACCATACATCTCTCATTGTGCCAACCTGCTGTGGTAGCATAGCGGCTAGATGTTGGCTTGAAAATCTCGAGGTCGTGGGATATAATCCTGGTGACAGCCACCGCATTCTGATGGAGATGAAATGAAAGAAAAAAAAAAAAAAACCCACCTGTATACTTTGATTTAGGTGCACATTAGAGATTCGCAGGTGGTCAAAATTACTCTGGAGCCCTCCACTGTAGGGTGTGCCTCATCATCGTAGCTGGTTTTGGTACGTAGAACACCATCAGTTATTATTATCTCACATTATTAGCTATGACGAACCCAGGCAAAAAAATTTGCTGTAAGTGGGACCACTTGGCGAGCAGCACAGCTTGCAACGTGGTATCGCTGCAACCAAATTTGTACGCTTAATAAGAACCATGTGAAAATATCCTTATGTTTAATATTTATTTTTCTCCCATCAACTTCTCATTCCTCTTCAAGCTTTTTCTCGTGTCCTGTATCCTTGTAGCAGGATGGTCGACATGTTCTCACTGATGGCTTTTACACACGCGCCATCTTCAGCACCCCAATGTGTCGCCATTTCTAAAGAGAAACCCGATATTAATAAATGAAGCATAGTGCTCATTGCACTTCAATACAGCAAGACTATGCTTACTAATGATCAAAAGCCACCATTTCAGAGCTCATCTGCTTTCTCACTGTGGCAGCGGGATTCTTGTAATCTTTCGGCGGCAACTTTCCACCATACATCCTATTTGCGAGGGCCTCACGGCCCCACAATGCTTGGGCCATGCGCTTGGCAACTAACGATGGCTTCTTCTGGGAGAATGTCTTCTGTGCCTGCTGGCTGCCAATACAAAAGTTATTTGCTGCATGGTACTGCGAAAGAAAAGAAAAAGCGATTTGAGACAAGATGCCAGGAGTGTGAAGGCTTTATATCAGTGAAGGCTTTATGGGAGGTGACCCGTGAGTTGAGTGTCAAAGGCAAAAACATGTCATATATAACCAAATGACTTATTGGGCATCACATTCTCAAAGTAAAACATGCTCTGAGAAACAGTGTAGTGGAAAAGCTCTGGATAATTATGTGTCCCTTAAATTGGTATTTTTACATTCCTCCTCATCAGGATGCAGCTGATAAAACCTGGCGTCTAGCAAACTAACAGAACACTGTAGCTGCTTAACCACCACGGCAGATTTCTGATAGGCAATTTGGCTTTTACCTGCAGGTTGTCGCTTGTGACTGGATCTGGGCTTGCGGGGTGTTTTCAGCCAAGGTGGTTCTCTCTGGTAGTTCAGTGTCCAAAGGCCCCTCTAAATGGTTTTCTTGAGAAAGGCAGCCTACCACTGAGAAACATATCGCAGGCAATCAAATTGAGAACGTAGAACATGCCTTGGAATGAAACACTGCCTGTGGCATACTACAGTAAAAAGGTAGTCACTGACAAGGGTCATTATTTGAACATTATGGAGAAGGATTGTTTTTTTAAACATTGTCACCACATGGACATGTAAGGAGGTAAAATACAGAGATATAGTTATCCAACACTTATTTAAAGCGTCTAATGAGAATTGCAGACAGTAGAACAGTACAGAATCATAACCATAAATGTGGGTGCATCAACTAGTTAAAGCTTGTTTTGAATAGTTCTTTAAATTATGCAGATAAACGTAAACTGTGAAGACTGATTTTAAGAGCATGGTTCACAACAGGTATGCATTTTTACAAATAGGAAGTACACGTGAGAAAACAATGACACTATTCTCTGCCATAGCATTTTGCCTGGGTAAATACACTCCTTTGTCTTTGTGATGCAACTGGTGCAATGAGGGAGTGGTAAAAACCGATTTTGAAGCATGCTTCGTAAGCCTTTTTTTACAGCGAAACTGTATACCTCTAGGGTCCAAGAAAATTTTCGTGTCGTTGTTGTAAGCAAAAAAAAATGCCTGCTAAAAATAGCATCACGGACTACTCGCCTAGAGATCGACGTCTAGGTGGCAGCACTGTCACGCATTCGCCAGCGTCCTTCAATCTCACTTCAGAACAGTAATCACGCGAAACGTTTTCATTGCACATGAAGGAAGCGTGATATGCCATTCAACGGTGCACTGACGTCACACACCCTCACAGTCGGTGCACTGACGTCACACACCCTCACAGTTAGACTTCCTCGACGGTCCTCTCCGTCTATTTTTCTTTCACCATACTTAAGTTCTCTACTGTCTACAATGTTCTCATTGCTGTTACGCGACTGAAAGAGCTTAGTATTGAGTTCTCGCTCATTTTTCATTTTTCACTATTGGCGACAACAACAAAAAAGGGCTGTTACTGCACATTGAGTTGAAGCAGCTTGCGTACTTTGCTGCATCATTTAGCCCGCTGCATGTCATGTTCTATGAGACCCAAAGCAGTTAACTGGCTCGGTTAGTAAAGCTACGTGACTGTGTACGCCGCTTGAGTACTACATACCATGATATATGTCACACACGCCTATAATGAGTGAACGTTTGATTACCCCAACACATCGCTTTCTTTGCATGATTATTCGCGTGACAGTGACAAGAAAAGGTTTATTTTCTTGTGCACATAAAAAAAAAGATGTTTTCTTCAAGCGAAACACGTCTTCTATTTTCCGTCACGCACGCAATTGCATATCACGAGACGATATCGCTGCAGTACTGCATTTATGCGTGATATTTCCTGCTTGACTTTCTCAGGAGGACGCTAAGTGCACTTTGCCGTATACATGAAATGCAGAGCAGCATCCAAACTGAAGTAACTGTTCCAAACTGCATGTGCAACGACGACATAGCACGCTCACGACACAGATGCTCAGTGATTTTAAAAAGGAGCAAAGACTGCAGTGCAATGCCAAATAATGCTGTAACTAAGAATTTTATGCTTGGATAAGAATACATAAAAGCATTGAACACTGAACCGACTCGGGGAACAAACATATTGGAGGATGTGTGTGATGTACGCGCGCATGTAAAAGTGCAGTGGTTAGCAGACGACGCAAGGAGCTATCCACACTTGAGAGCTTCATCCACTTGCCGCTAGGCGCTGACTGTGCTCAATCTTGAGGCCAGTAGCCAGCGTAGCGCAGTGCAGAGGAGGAGGAGGACAGATGCATGGCGAGAGGAGCGCGGCAGATGTGCACAAGTGGTGTTACATCATCAGTCACTTGTATTGGCCTCGAGACCGAACAGAGCCGGCGCCTAGCGGCGGACAGACAAAGCTCCCAAGTATGCCTAGGGTGGCTAGAAGTATGGCTCCTTGCATTGTCCGCTAGCCGCTGCGTGTTTACGTACGCACGTACATCATGCATAGCCTCCACGATGCTTGTTCTTTCTGCTACAGCAGTGTTAAATGCTTGCATTTATCCTTATCCGACTATAAAAAAGAGCCAGGCCTGAGTGAAATCGCAGGGCAATGACAGCATAAGCTGGAGGAGCAACCTTCTTAGGGGCCATTATAAACACTTGGGGAAACTAGTGCAAGTACAGGTTAGAGCCTATACATAGACTCTAGTACAGCTGGTAGGTATCCCCTATGCCATAACTCTTTATCATTTCGCCAAGTAGGGAAGTACCCAATGCGGCATAATTACTGCGGTATTGTAACATGCAAATCTGTATAACGGCACATCTTAGAGAGGTGATATGAGGTTGGTGCTGGGGCTGGTCGTGACGAAGATTTTTCGGCACAACCATTTTTATTGATGTTGAAGTGTTCAAGAAACTTGTGAGCAAGCATTTATTGAAAAATGGTAAGGTATGCTTCGTGATTGGAAAAGTATGTCGCAAAGGACATGCATTGTACCAATGAGGGCACTGCGTTGTTCATAAACACAAAGTCCAAACAAGAGCCAGTGGTCGATGAGTTTCCGTTTGTATCGGAAGCAAAGGTCATGCCGAGGTCTACTTGCACGCAGCGTGTGAACCAGGCGTTGCGGGGATCCATTGTGTTTATGTTAAAATACCCCGTAACAATGAGTGGCACATCTTGTTGAGCAGCGAGGCTGTTGTGCGCTTGGCAACACGTACACCGAGGCTACTACAATAGCCTCAGAAGTGCATACTGCACAGACATCGGCAAACTTGACGTCCGGTGCACCGACGAGCGGGAACGGAACAGACTCCCTTCCTCACTCATATATGGTGACACCTGATGCCCGGTGCATAGGTGCTGATGCGACGCACCTGTAGCCTTGGATCTCCTGTGGATGACCCCAGGTCTCCGAAAAGCAAAGTACGGGGGTTCTCAATATGATGGGGTGGTGCATGACGTCTAGTGTGTGTGCAGCGAGGAATCTTACATTCAGCGAGCAGATGGCAAGTCGGTGTGGCTGATCGAGCTGTGTGAAACGTTTCACGATGGTGTCAAGCTGATGGTTTTTGCAATCTGTTCAGCTCATCGTGCAACAATCTATCTGGATTTGCGGCGCCATGGTAAAATGTGAAATCGTCGTCAGTGTTGGTGATGTAAAGCCTATCTATAGATGTGGCTCAACTCAGTGCCACGTACACAAGTTTCTGGGGATGACGGTTGCGGTAGTTCTAAATGACCCCAATGTACGTGCCGCCCTGGGACTTGTGTATTGTTAAGGCGCTGGCTTGGACGACAGGAAATTGTGTGGTCTGACATGTAATAACCACCTTATGGTCTAATGTTGTGGTCACCCGTGCGTTTTTCAATAGGCACCCAATCGGGACTGATACAGTGCCTTGAGTCGCGCGAGTCTTCCCGTGGCACAGCAATCAAAATTCATCCACAATCTTTTGACGGAACCTGATGCGTCTACTTCAGTGGGGGCAAGGTTCCCAGCCAAACTGTTGACGAGGCCGTCCACTACGTCTACGTTGACGGCGATCATGTAAGCTTCCCATGCAACAAAGTGAGTATTGAGTGGCAAGTTACCCATTTCAGTCAGCGACATTATGGCGATTTTCTCAATTGCCTTGTCGCGCTCTTCGGCAGTTCGGTTACCTGAACGTGTCCTTGGCATGGATGGTCCCTGCCGTGGATGGTTCTGGATATTTCATTCACAATGAAAGATCAGAA
>JABSTT010003985.1:0-25228 GCA_013339685.2 Hyalomma asiaticum | reverse complement strand
AATCTTTTGACGGAACCTGATGCGTCTACTTCAGTGGGGGCAAGGTTCCCAGCCAAACTGTTGACGAGGCCGTCCACTACGTCTACGTTGACGGCGATCATGTAAGGCTTCCCAATGCACAAAGTGATTATTGATGGCAAGTTACCCATTTCAGTCAGCGACATTATGGCGATTTTCTCAATTGCCTTGTCGCGCTCTTCGGCAGTTCGGTTACCTGAAACTGTGTCCTTGGCATGGATGGTCCCTGCCGTGGATGGTTCTGGATATTTCATTCACAATGAAAGATCAGAATACTGGAAAACTTCATAAGATGACAGTAACGTGCACAGTCACAAATACAAAGAAAACAGGCTCAGGTGAACACTGAATACAGAATTCACCTTGAATTTTATAGCAAAAGGATGCTTTGCGCCACGTCAGTGGTGTTAATCACACGGCAGATCATGCACCTCGGTTTGTGACAGGTGTGCGCAACCTTTCTTATTTTCGCGTGTCGTTTGTGGATGATGTGACTCTGTCCCCGGTATTTGCTGCCCGCCTGTAGGCTACACGAGGGGTTCTGGAACGTGTTGCCGATTTTCTTGCTCTGTATTAGGATGCTGTGATGTCTCCGAAAAATGCAGTTAATGTTAAGTGCAGGAGATGAATAAGCCATATAGATATATATATATTATATTATATATAATATAATATCTATATAATATATATATTATATATTATAGATATATACGTGGATTTCATCATAACATCATTATGTGAAGTCATAAACTGCAATGCCAGAAACTGAACATCAAAGATAAACATAAATAAGATAAGAAAGAAATACACAAGCCAAGATACAACCAACACCTACAATAGATGCAATAATATATTTTAGCAACAATATTACAATAAAAATTGGCAGATCCCACGCGCAGTGGGAATCGAGGAAATGCGATGCACGCATCAGGAACGTAAAATGGATTTCCATTGTTTTCTCGCTATAACCGAGTTTCGTACACATGAAAAAAAAAACGAAACGGCCACAAGACCATCAAGAGTGTGGCGTGTAAGCAATGCCGGTTACACACGCATATTATGATTCTGATGTTATGGCCTGTCATTTACGTTCGTCACGCAGTCGTGTTGTGCCATCGCAATTTTTGTATACTTCCTATTAACGAAACGGATGGCATGTAAACCATGCAGCTCATGATATGCATGTCACGATTCGCACAGTATGACCTGTCATTTATGATCGTTATGCAGTCTTGTTGTGCCATACGAATTTTCGCATACATCCCATTAGCCCAACGGCCAGGAGAGCACCAACACCGTGGCATGTAAATCATGCCGCTCATGATATTAATGTCGTGATTTCATGTTATGACTTGTCATTTACGTTCGTCAGGCAGTCATGTTGAGTCATACCATTTTCGCAGACATCCCATTAGCCAACGGCCGGGAGAGCACCAAGACCGTGGCATGTAAATCAGGTCCGCTCATGACATGAATGTGATGATTTTATGTTATGACCTGTCATTTACGTTCGTCTGGCAGTCATGGTTGTGCCGTACCAATTTTCGCATACATCCCATTAGCGAAGCGGCCAGTAGAGCACAAAATCGTAGGCGGCTAGATAGATAGATAGATAGATAGATAGATAGATAATAGATAGATAGATTAGATAGATAGATAGATAGATAGATAGATAGATATATAGATAGATAGATAATAGATAGATAGATAGATAGATAGATAGATAGATAGATACGCTCAATGTCGTTGAAGTTCGCTAAGAAATGCTTCGCGTTTAAAAGCCCAGTCAGTAGATATGTGCACAGGCATGTAACAAAAAAAGGCTTCAAGGTTCATGAAGTACGTCAGGAACTCTAGGTCATGGATTGAAAAGCCTGTAGATACGATGATAAGGACGAGCAGTCGACTACAGCTGAGGGGAGTGAATTCCAGTTGGTTGCAGTTCTCGGAAAAAAAAAAACAGGACTGAAATGCGTTGGTGTGACAGGAAACCTCGGTTACTCTTTTAGTATGTTAGGACCGTGTAGGCCGCCGGTGAGCGTCCTTTAGATATGCGTCCTTCCTGATACCTGAGAGAAAGGTTCATGGTAAATGAGATAGAGGAGTTTTAATTCGCTCTCGGTATCGTGGAATGTCTAGTTTCGCCAGCTCAGCTTTTTATAAAAGAGATGTAGGTGATGCCTGCCAGCTGTATTTGTTATAGATAAACTTAACTGATTTTCTCTGCATTTTTTTCGGTATTAAATATTTCTTTTTGTATGTGCATCCCATACAGTTGCACAGTATTCCAGCAATGGTCGAGTAAGGGTTTTATACGCAAAAAGCTTAACTTCGTGTGTGGACTTACTCAGGCGCTTCCATAAGTGAGTTTTTTCATCGCCTGCCTTTGTATGTAGTCAATGTAGTCATTCCGTCTAAGATCGTGAGAGATGACAACTCCAAAATACTTATAACTGGTTACAACTTAATGAGCAAACAGACAATGAAGCCTAGGAAAACATAGGGGAAGTTACTTGTGGTATTGTAATTGTGGAGAAAGTAGAAAGGAATTAAAGTGGACGAAAAGAGAAACCTGCCCTCGGTGGGACCCGAACCCACGACCTTCGGATGTCGCGTCCGATGCTCTACAACTGAGCTACAAGGGCGGGTCGTCCCCCCGTCCACTTTATTGTGTATTTATGTAGGTATTATCCTGGGAGTGTTAGGCAGCGCCACGCGAGGCCAAGGCGGCGTGTGTAGAACACACTTTCTTGCCAGGAGGCGTCACGTAGAACGTGAACTTAGACGAGATGGCTGCTGCCCAATAAGCCCTCGCATGCTACCTAAGGCACCAAGTCTGCCGCAACGAGGCCCAAGCTATAAAATAACGAAAGGGAAGGGGTGAAGGGCTCGTTCTTTATTTGTCAGAAACAACTTAATGAGCAAACAGACAATGAAGCCTAGGAAACATAGGGGAAGTACTTGTGGTATTGTAATTGTGGAGAAAGTAGAAAGGAATTAAAGTGGACGAAAAGACAAACCTGCCCTCGGTGGGAACCCGAACCCACGACCTTCGGATGTCGCGTCCGATGCTCTACCAACTGAGCTACAAGGGCGGTCGTCCCCCCGTCCCCCATTTCATAGCTTGGGCCTCGTTGCGGCAGACTTGGTGTCTTAGGTAGCATGCGAGGGCTTATTGGGCAGCAGCCATCTCGTCTAAGTTCACGTTCTACGTGACGCCTCCTGGCAAGAAAGTGTGTTCTACACACGCCGCCTTGGCCTCGAGTGGCGCTGCCTAACACTCCCAGGATAATACCTACATAAATACACAATAAAGTGGACGGGGGGACGACCGACCTGTCATTTACGTTCGTCATGAAGTCCTGTTGTGCCATAACAATTTTGGTATACATCCCATTAAGGAAACGAGTGGCATGTAGATCATGCCGTTCATGACATGCATGTCACGATTTTCATGTTATGACCTGTCATTCATTATCGTCATGCAGTCATGTTGTGTCAAACCAATTTTCGTATACATCCCGTTAACGAAACGGCAGTATAGCGGCAAGACCATGGCATGTAAATCATGCCGGTCATGACACGGGCGTCATGATTCTAATGTTATGACCAGAAATTTACGTTCGTCATGCAGTAGTGTTGTGCCATAGCAATTCTGGTATACATCCCATTAAGGAAACGCGTGGCTTGTAAATCATGCCACTCATGACATACATGTCACGATTTTCATGTTCTTGTAACGTGTCACCCATGGTCATCAAACATTTTTATCTTACCAAACAAATTTTGGTATATATGATGTTAACGAGACGGCCGCAAGAGCACCAAGACCATAGCATGTCTATCATGCCGCTCATAACATGCATATCATGATTTTCATGTTATGACCAGTGATGTATGTTCGCTATGCAGTCATGTTGTATCATACCAAGTTTTGTATGCATCTTGTTAACGAAACATCCAGGAGAGTAGCATGACCCTGGCACGTAAATCATGCCGCTCATGACATAAATGCCATAATTTTCGTATTATGACCTGTGATTTATGTTCGCTATGCAGTCATGTGGCATACCAATTTTCGTATACATCCCATTACTGAAACGGCCAGGAGAGCAGAAAGACCGTGGCATGTAATTCATTCCGCTCATTGCATGCATGTCGTGATTTTCCTGTTATGAGCTGCTATGTATGTTGCAGTCATGCGGTGGCATACCAATTTTCGTATACATCCCATTAACGAAACAGCCAGGGTAGCACCAAGACCGCGGCATGTAAATCGTGCCACTCATGACATGCATGTCAATATTTTCAAGGGATGACCTATTGTGTTCGTCATGCAGTAATGTTGTGGCACACCAATTTTCGTATGCATACCACTAACCAAACGACCAGGGTAGCACGAAGACCGTGGCGTATAAGTCGTGCCGCTCATGACATGCGTGTCACGATTTTCATGTTATGACCTGTCATTTATGTTCGTCATGCAGTCATGTGGGACACCAATTTTCGTATGCATCCCATTAACGAAACGGCCTGGAGAACACCAAAACTGTGGCATGTAAATCATGGCGCTCATGACATGCATGCGATGATTTTCATGTTATGACCTGTCATTTATGTTTGCCATGCAGTCATATTTGTGGCATACCAATTTTATTTATTTATTTATTTATTTATTTTATTTCAAAGTACCTTACAGGCCCCATTGGGGGCATTGGGTAAGGGTGGTATTGCACAAAATATAGGTATAAGCATACCAAACATAAAAACAATACAAAAGAAAGAAATGCAATATAAAGCAGTTGTTAATTAAAACTAAAGGAGAACATACAGTCCTTGATGCATGAAATGTATAGGTAATAAAACTGTAAACAAAACGGCGCATCACGTTCGCACAAGAAAATAAAAAGCGACAAGGTAGGCATATTCTTCGCGTATATAATTATATTGTTCTTGAAAGACATACTCTAATCACAAAACTAAGCTTGCAATGCAGTTAAAAATACAGACAGGAAAAATAACTACCACGTAGGCTAAAAGAATTACGGTATATTTCCTGCCTGAAAGCAAAAAAGATCGTGGTATATGACGTGACATAAGCAGATGGAGAGATTAGCTGTGATGATATCTGTGGGCTGAAGAATTACCTACTCGCCAAGGTTTGTGTAGTGGCTTGTTAAGATATGGCGGAAGCTATCATAGTTAGTCTGGGAGGCAATGTGATCAGGTAGGCTATTCCAGAGACGGATGGCACGCGGAAGCGCAGAGTTATTGAACGCATTTGTTGAGCCGTATAGACGGGCGTAACTCAAAATGATTGTGTAGCCTGCGTGAAGTGACATATGGTTTTTGCAGATCTGTGACAGTTATTCGGGAGGAGTGGGTAATTTTATGAAAGAATGACAGCAAGGCAATGTCACGACGAATGTTCAAGTGAGCAAGTGAAAGTTCCTGCTTTATTTGCGATATACTGGAATTTGGACTGTAATTATTTGAAATGAAGCGACTTGCTCTATTCTGGATTCTTTCCAATGAAGCAATTAAGTATTTTTGATGAGGAGACCAAATCGAACAGGCATATTCTAATTGAGGGTGAACCATTGTTATGTAAGATAATTTGCGAATGTATAAGGGTGCAGCATTCAAGTTACGTCTCAAGCATCCTAGCGATTTGGAAGAGTTGGCAGAGATTGCCCAAGTACCGATATTGTGTTGTAGTCGATAGAATGGAATCATTATTGCTGTAAGCAAATCCGGTTATGCTAGATTTACGAGTGAACGATATTTCTTTACGTTTTGAGACATTTAACCTCATGAGCCATGTACTGCACCAATCATTAATAACCTGGAGGTCGTTCTGGAGCGATGCATGATCTTCAGTGTTCTTGATTGGCCGACAGATAATGCAGTCGTCAGCGAATACTCTGATGGAAGACGATACATGTTGCGGCAGATCATTGATGAATATGAGAAAAAGTAGTGGTTCGAGTACGCTACCTTGAGGTACACCTGAAAAAACATCAGTCATGGAAGAAGAGAAATCGTTAATCGTTGTGAACTGCTGACGATTAGAGAGGAAATTGCGAAGCGATGATATTGTGAGAGAGTCTAATTTCAGAGCGGAAAGTTTCGATATCAGGCGGCAGTGTTCGACTCGGTCAAACGCTTTCGAGTAGTCGAGGAACACGCAGTCGGTTTGATAGTTGTGTTCCATATTAGCATGCTCTGTGGTAAATTCGAACAGCTGAGTCTCACATGAAAATCCCTTACGAAAACCGTACTGATTTTCGAAGAAGAAATCATGGGATTCCAGGTGGCTGTAAATGCGTGAAGCGATGATGTGTTCTAGAATTTTGTAGCAAATACACGTGAGAGAAATGGGCCGGTAATTTTCGCATGATATTTTATTTCCACATTTAAATATTGGCATTACTTTTGCCAATTTTCAGTCAGATGGTATCATGCCAGTTTCGAGAGACTGCCGGAATACATGAAGTAATATTTTGCTAGTGACCGTTGTAGTATTCTTTAGCATCTCTGAGTTGATTCCGTCTACGCCGCTTGAAGAAGATAACTTAAGATTCATTATAATTGCGATTATGCCCTCTAATTGAATGTCTATTGGATCCCTGGATTGGTGGTCAAGTTCAGCTACGTAGGGTATGTTGGTAGAGTTCTGTTTTGTGAACACAGATGCGAAAAAGTTATTAAATGCCGTTGGACACTGGCTAGCTGGGAGGAGGACGTTTTTACCATCATGCAGTGAAACATGTTGGTTTTCACTGGTTGGGTTTATAGTTTTCCAAAATTTAGCTGGGTTGCTTTTGAGTAGCGCGGGTAGATCATTAGAATAATACATTTCCTTAGCCGCACTTAAAGCAGTGCAATATTCTTTTATAAATGTGTTATATTTAAGCCATGAAGAAGGACTGCTAGACGGCTTAGCATTGTTGTACATCCGCTTTTTCTTATTCCGCATTCTCTGAAGCTTTTTAGTGAACCAGGGATTTCTTTACCATTGCTTATTTTAACCAGTGGGACATGCTTGTCAAGTAACATACATAAAGCGTCCTTAAAAAGCAGCCAGTTTTCTTCGACCGATCTCTTGTAAAGACAAGGCAGGAGAGTATTTTCAAAAAATAACTCCATTTGAGCGTCAATTTCTAGGTACTTGCCTTTATTATAGTCGCGAATCTGTTTCATATGTACACCGGCAACGGCAAGGGGTATGTTTATATGTGCCTGGAGTAAACTATGGTCGCCGAATCCGTCCAAGTAATCTGTATCGCGTATTGTTTCCGGTGCGGTCGTGAGGATAAGATCTAAAGTTTTCAAGCCTCGTGTGGGTTTCAAAACAGTTTGAAAGGGTCAGGTTAAGGAAGTCACTTGACATATGACAGGGCGTGTGGTCCAGTCAATGAGCGGAAAGTTGAAGTCACCTAATAAGTAAATTATGTCAGCTTGGAAAATTTGAGGTGCTTTGTTGATACTGTCACGTAGCATATTAATGAAATAAGAGTCCGAGTCCGGTGCACAATAGCAGCAACCTACGAGAACTTAAGAGGAAGGAACTGTACAAGCTACCCAAACTATCTCGAGGTCAGAAATAGTCTTGACAAGGAACGAAGTAATGGTCTTCCTTATGACGATGAAGACAGCACCTCCTCTTTTATCAGTGCTGTCGCACCTGTAGATTTGGTGCGTATTAGCTGTGTTGAAAACTTCATCATCACTGATAGCAGGATTTAGCCAGGTTTCTGTGAAGGCGATAACATCAGAATTACTATCATCCAGAAAAGAAGAGATTAAATCCCGCTTCGACATAATGCTGCGAGTGTTAGCGAGAGACACAGAAAATGAAGCATTAGAGTATTTCGGTCGCTGATACTGCGCGCGCGCGCAGCGCCGTAGCTATCTACTAGACTCTATAATTGTGTTCGTCACGCAGTCAAAAATGAATGTCTTTGCCGCGATGCGCAGCTTGTCCACCGAGAGCTTATACGCGTTTTTTTTTTTTTTTTGGGGGGGGGGGGGGGGGGTTCGCGGATTCAACCAGCTTCCTTCGGGCAAGCCGAGCTTCAGTTGAAAAATCTTCACGTATGCAAAATGCGGATCCTTTTAGATTGCGCGCTGACGATAGGATTTGTTCTTTATCCTTAAAGAATGTTAGTTTTGCTATTACAGGCCTCCGCTTGTATTCTGCATATTTGCCTATTCGGTTCACGCGTTCAAATTGCCGTTCCGTCACAGTAACGCCTAGGTTCTCTGCGCAGAAGTTGATTATTTTTCGCTCACATTTCGCCCAGTCTTCCTAAGGTTCATTGTCCAGTCCAAAGAAAAGCAAATTAGAGCGCCGCAGTCTATTTTCAGAGTCATTACATCGCGACGAAATTTCTGTCACATGATTTCATACAACACGCAATGCATCGGCAGTTGCCTCTGATCCGCCTGTTATGAGGTGACGTGGAAGCGCTTTCCAGGGCAGTGATTCTATCCTTAAGCAACTCAATTACGTTGCTGGCTTCAATGTGCTTTTCCTTTGCAGCTTTCAATTCAGCAAGTAAGGTAGCGTGACCTTTTTCAAGCCTACGTATCGTGTCTAGTGCTTGAGAAAACGTGTCGGCTTCAGCTTTCGTCATAGGACCCGGGTTAGATTCCACGTCACAGGCGAGAATCAACAACAGAGCACAAAGCGTGGCACAACACAAAGGAACTATCTTTCATACTCTTCATCTTGTCTATGTATTCGGGTGGCCCGACACCGCCGCTAGAACATAATTACTAGCTCTGTAACAACAGGCGTTTTCCTGGTAACTAACCTGCAAGAGCAACCAGCGCAAGCTTGGCATTCTCGGCGCGACGTCCTCGGCGCGACGCCCGAAGTGGACGGCTCCTGGCTGACTTATGAATCCCGCGCCGTCTGTCCCACCACCTGATGCCGCGGTTCCTGGTTGCCAGATGGGGTAGTTTGTTACCGCCGGAGCTGGCGCGTGGTTCTCCCGAGCAGGCAGCAGGTGAAGAGGGGCAGCAGGCAAGTCACGATTCAGTTGACCGTGCGCAGAAGGGACCATCCACGAAATGACAGCCCGTAAAAGCAATCAGCGCAAGCTTCGCCATTCTCGGCGCGATGTCGTGTCCGACATTAACCCATCAACGAAACGGTCAGGAGAGCAGGAAGTCGTAGGTGGTTTGATAGACAGATACGCTCAAAGTCGCCGAAGTTCGCTGAGAAATGCTTCGCATTTAAAACTGGACATGGGTAGGTAGCGTGGTGAGTACGCTAAACAACCGGTGGACAGTTATAAGAACGGTAGGATACCAAGAGAGGGTAAGCGCAGCCACGGACGACAGAGAGTAAGATGGAGTGACGAAATTAAGAAATTAAGCTTAGATGTTAAGATTATTCACCCACAGATCCAATAAAAATGGGCATGTTCCCCAAAATAAGACTAACGTTTTTCAAGTGGAAGTGCAAGTCAATGAACACATTGCAGTTTCATAAGCCTATGTGAAGTCTGCTTGTGAAGCTTTTCATTCACAGAAGTGAGAAAGTAAGAGACGACAGTACGACACTAAAGGATAAACAGTGATGCATAAGTGATTTTGTTGTCCAATTTTTGCAAGCTCCCTGTTACATAATGGATCACTTTTTGCCTCGAATCATGCTGATGCCATCACCAAATAATTGCAAAAAATCATTGCTTCTTTCACAGTAAAGACCAAATAGATAACAAACACAGGGCAGAAGAATACACAGACCGCAGAGCTCTACTACAAGTCTATGTACTCTCTTGTTAATTTTCTTTTTTTTTCTGAACATGTTTCCTTTGTAAGCCAAAAGCTACAAAGACACATTTAGCATACATTGCACAGTGCGTTGAGCCAGCTACATATTTCGGCACTACTCAAGCTGAAAGCATGGCTTGTGGACCACCCCTTCCCCAGGACTGATTTCTTTGCCTAACGAAATATATGCACTTGTGTAGTAATGCTTAGTTGAGCTACAATCTCCTGAAATGCTTTCGACTTCCATGAAGAAGGAACAGCTGTAGCAAAACAACTCCACTGCGAGTCTGAAAACTGGCTATAAAATATGATTGGATTGGCACGGATATGCCTTGCGGTGTGGCTGAAGTGAATGATGCCTCAAATCTGTCGCCGTAAAAACATAAGTTACTCAGAAGAGAAAGTGGAAACTCAAAGCTGCTGCACATCTTCAGATGTCACACTACATGTTCGCTTGAAAGGCGCATTGCTACCACATCTTTAACATCTATAGTAGTTACATGATTGTCTTTAAAAAATAGTGGCAAAGCTTCCTCTGCAACATATATCATGGCAGCCTGATAACTGGATGCAACAGAAGGATGCTTCAGCCATTTGCTTTAGTTTTACCCTTTGAATACACAGTATTAGCAGTTCTAGCTTTTCTAAGTATCCATAATCTATGGAAGGAAAGCGCCCTGCATTGCCATTTTAGTGCTGACATTTGTACCACAATATTTCCATTTACGATTCACGCATCAACTCAAGCTTATAGCGGCGCTGACACAAAAATTTTCGTCTGATGTTTCTTTGCTGCAATATGTAAGTGGGCAGCTGTTACTTATAACATGGTACATCAATTGCTGCAGAGCGCAACAGACAATTATTTGCTGCCGCTTTAATACTGATCAATTTCAGCTTTAGTTTGGAAGAGCTCCAAAAACGAGAAGCCACAGGATGCAACTGGCGCCACGCAGCGTTCGCAATGGGGTAAACAAGTTCCACCACGGGCGCACAGTTAACTGTGATGCACTTCCGCAGGACCTGCAGTGCGTGCGTTTTCTTTCGCCGTTCGCATGCCCTGCGAGTTGTTCTGGTGGTTGCTACCACCGTCATCGGGTGGAAGCGATTTTCTTGAGGGCTGGTATTGCTGGGAGTCTACTAACAGAAGCACGGCCAACAGGCAATGGTGGCTATGACGTCATCATTGTTAGTTGCACTGCTCGGAGCATGGCCGCCGCGAAGACGTCGCTGAAGTTGGGGGTACCGTTGGCGTTGCCTTTTATATTGTCGATGTTGCAAGGTGCGCTGTGTAACGCTGTGTTGCGCACACGAACTTCAATATTCATTTAAATTACCTTCGTTGCTGTGTTCACTGTTGATATTTGGTAGATGACGTACATTTCCACGAAAATCGATCGCGCAGCCTATCTCAGCTTCGAAATTCGATGTCAGTGCCCCTTTAATACTCCATAATTACCACACCCTCTTTTCCACCCCTCCAGTGGCTATGTGCCCCGCTCGTCTAGTTAGCCTCAGCAAAGTGGCAGTTTGGGCGTGTGGGTCTCGAAGAAACGTAAAAGCGCACTGGGCATATGGACTGGGAGATTTACAAAAAATACATGCAGTCAGCCGCTACTTCCAACAAATTTTATTGTTGCAATAGCCGTGTTGCTTATACACCACCTAATCTGCCATATATTGTGCGCATAAATCTGAGGTCACCAAAACTTGACACATTTCGAAAGAGTGTTGGCAAACCCAGATAATCATTTTTTCTCAGTGCAAGTGATGGCTTGGTCGTACGCATTTCATCCATCTTTTCAATCTCTTGTGCTCTAAAATCTCCCTAGTTCACTGATTTCTGTTCCGGCGCACTATTCTGCACGTGTTAAATAACGGAACGCAACCACATTCCTTACAATGCATTGCCAAAAAACCACCATCCATGTTCCTGACGTTATAACTGCGCTCACTTAAGCGCTGATTAAGGCAACGGCCTGTTTGGCCACCATAGCTGCCACCATATGTCAATGGTAGGCAATACACAGTGCTTTCCGCAGCCACGATTGCTGTGTGCGTTTGGAGCCGTGACCTCCAACAGCGTTTCCAGCTTGTTTCGTGCTGACAAAACTACATATACTACAACATAAGGAACTAATTTGCAGACAATAACATAACTCGCCTGGTGAAACCTAGGGTTTTGCAAAAGTAGAGAATGCACACAGGCACGCGCCAAGCTAACGAAGTTTGTACGATGTGATTAAAGGAAACGAGCGAGTGCTGCCCTTAGAATTTCCTGGAGAGAACAACGACCAGTTAGGCTTGAAAGCAAAAGCAGCAACTGTCGCATGGACCCCGCTGTGGAATAGTAGTAAAAACACCGGCTGAGAGCAGGACAGCGCCAGGCAGCATCGACAGCGACAAGTGGAGAGCATGTTAGGCTCGAGAGCGAAGCGTTCGAGAATGCGCAACGTGCCACCAGATGGTGCTTTGATAGATGACCCGCAATATCCGAGCTGTTGTACAGCGCGTAGCACTAGGCCATGTCAGATTCTGTGTCAGCTGTGACGTTTGGGTTATAATCGGACTACGGTAAAGGGGAGGCAAGAGTAGTGTCAAGACGGGCTCGGGTTTGTCATTCCAACATTATGAAATATAGCCTCAGGTTCTGCATTATTTTTTCAGTATTACCACTGCCTTTCTAAAAAAGGGAAGGTGTCTTGAGATCGCATCCAGTGTTTTTTTTTCTTATGGCACCGTCACAACGATATAAAAATTGAGTTCGTAGAAAAATAGCCATCACGCTACTACCACCTAAGATTTAACATGAAAAAACATAAATAAGGTTGTCGTAAATGATTAGGTCCCGCGTCAAAAGAAAAGACATGGCGCAAGGATCGTGCGCTGCCAGAGAACAATTTGAAATATCAAAAATATATGACGCCTAGAAAAGTGCGTGCTATTTCGTGTGCGCATGCATTATTTTGAGAAAAGGCTCAACGGAACACTCCACATGAAAGCATTGAACGTAGTATTCCACAGAAGTATTATGCTAAATTGACCGAACTAGCACAGATTGTCACGTTCTCGTTCTTGTTGCTTTTCTTTAATATATGAATGTCACAGTACTGCTATTCATCTGCCTCAACAAGTGCTACAGAAAGCAATGTCGACAACAAGAGCTACAGTGAACAACCTCTTTTAGTAAGCTCTCCGAAAAGAAATTACGATAGTCTCTGCGTACAAGCGTGTTCATAAGGCCAGAATTCCTGATCGCTGCTCAGAGCTGTTAGAAATAACAACCGGTTAATATATTCCTAGTAATTCCCAGTAATGTACTCTGGCAATATACACCTAGACTGCTATTTAATAGAAAGTACCACCTAAGGAGCAAAATACACAATATCCCTAGGCTTCTTGCAAGAGTTTGCTCGCTCTTGGAAAAGATTTTAGAGCCCTTCTAATTTGTGAAGGTGAATAGTGAGCCATATTGTGGTATTAACCTAACCCGATTGGCGAAAGGGAAAATTAGCATCCACCCGTTTTGTAGCACAAGGCTGCAAGGAAATCCATACAGATCTCTCAAAAATGAAAGCTTCCTAATTGCCGAAAAATTCGTCCTGGTCCGGGCTCGAACCCGGGACCAACTCGTGTCCGCGGCGCTCGCTCTGCTAGTTGAGCTGACCAGGAGGCTAGCGACTGACAGAGCGGGGACGGATCCATCGAGAACACAAATCACAAGGGCAAGAATATATGGCAAATGAGTTTTGCGGAAATCCCGCAAGGTGGAGTAACGTTTATGAAAGGGAAAATTAGCATTAGCAAAACTCATTTAGTAATTAAAATTGGCAAAACTCATTTGCCATACATTCACGCCGTTTTGCTTCGAGTTGTCGGTGGATGCGCCCTCGCGCTGTCAATCGCTAGCACCTGGTTAGCTCAAATGGCAGAGCGAGCGCCCCGGACAGGCGTTGGTCCCGGGTTCGAACCCCGGACCGGGACGAATTTTTCGGCAGTTAGGAAGCTTTCATTTCTGAGATATCCATATGGATTTCCTTGTAGCCTTGTGCTACAAAACGGGTGAATGCTAATTTTTCCTTTGATAAACGTTACTACACCTTGCGGGTTTCCGCAAAACTCATTAGCCGCAGACCTGATTGGTCATTGTGCCTAGACTTGAATGTTTGTAAAAAGCATACCATGAAATCATGAACAACATAACTAAGTTCCCTGCGCCTTAAAGGAGTACTGCCACGAAAATTTTCAGTTGGCGTTTTAAATGCCAACTGAATTAAATGCCAAGGCAAGAAGGCTCGGAAGTTGGACCAGAAAGACGAGAGAGGAGGGTCGATGACAAGTATGAAGAGGCTGCCACTGATGACGACGGCGGTGATAGGGATGAGGGCGACGTCATTCCTGTTGGTAAGGGCTACCTACGCCTAGGAAAGGGGCGACCCCAAAGGAGACGAGGAGCATGACGAGCTATTGGCGCTGTATAGGGCTTTGTGCCACTGCTTCCTGACGTGGGTGCTTAGGATGAGGGGCACAAGGAAGACTTTAGTGCGCAGGGCGCCCGGGGAAGCACGGCGGTGTTACAGGGGTCGCTGGCGGCGAGAAAGAATAAGAAGAAACAAGGGAGACCAGGATAAGAACGACGTCTCGGACGAGCACGAGAATGATGAAAAATAGGGCGATATGGTGATGCCGTTACATGCTCATCATGTCATGGTTTCTGGCAACGACCCACCCTCCCATGGGCTGCACAAGTGAGGCGTTGGCAAGTCCTCACTGCGGCTGCTTGCCTGCGACTTGGCGACTTCACCCGCTGCTGAGCTGCTCGTGCGCTCTTCAGAGTGAGGGTGCTGGGGCGACCAGTCACGCACCTGCTCCCTGGCTCGGTTTAGGATCCGCGGATCGTGCAAGACCGTTGAGGACCGTGGCGTACTGGAAGACCTTATGCCCAGAGCTGCGGCCCCCGCTTTTCTTCGCTATACCACGTTCCGTGCACCAGGTTCCAAGGTATTCTACGCTGTCAAGGACGCATGCCGTCCCATCGTCGCAGACCACTGCGGGCCCGTGCCACCATCTCCACAGAGGGAGGGGCAGTACAGGGATCACCACCAGATTGCCGTTGAGAATAGATTCTACGTGACGGCAATGACGTGATATTAAAGCGAGTGGCGCGCGCTAGTGCTAGCGCAGGCCAGTACCTCGCTGGGCGCGCTGCTGGGCGCGACGCCTTTCAACTAGCTGGCCGAGATTGAATGCTCCAGGCCGAGACGCCGCCATCTCCCACAGTCCCTTCCAATCACAGCAATTCTGGAAGTGCGCGTGGCCGAGCCCGACTGAGGAGAATAAGAAAGAAATACTTCATATTATGGAATCACCTTAACAATGCGCAAGTGCTCGGGAAAGTGAGATGCAGAGAGGACAAGATTGCAAGATGTCAAATTACGCTAGACTTTAGGAGGGAGGGACTGTGTTAAGCTAGTACGAAGGAAGTCGATCAATGAGCTAACAGTAAGAATGAATACCAAACAATACAGGTTTGCGCTGCAGAACCGATATTCATCTTTAACCGAGGAAGCAGAACTTAAGAACAAGGAAGTGAGCGGTAATATTACACACATATCACGAGGTGTGGAACAGAAGTAGGAATCACACTGCCAGACAGGAGACTAGCAAGCTCCAACAGGAGACGAAACATTTCATTAGGAAACGGCAAAGCAACAGGATATCTAATCGAATTGACAGAATAGTACCGCAGAACATTTAAGTCATTTAAAAAGAGTAATACAACATACAAGCGTAAGCGTAATATGGAGAGAATAGAAAATGCTATAGAGAACGGAGGCAGACTGAAATCGCACTGACGAGGCGTATAGGTATAGACAAAAGTAAATTTTCTGCGCTGCGAGTGTGGATAAAGCAGTTCAAGCAGTCGATGAATTCTACAGAAATCTGCAGAGTAGCCGCTATTTCTAGGATACTATTGAACGAGGAAGTAGTAGACATCCCACCAACGATGACAGAGGAGAAGAGCATTTAAATAATTGCGAGGAGGCAAACCATCCGGTCAGGAACTAATAAAGGCAGGTCCTCTTGTAGGATGCGTGTCTTCAAGTATTGTACTAGAATAACAAGGTACCCTGTATACACAATACCTAACTACTGGGAGGGTAACGGAATCTTGGAAGAATGCGAACACCGTCCTAGTCCGCAAGAAAGGTGGCATGAAGGAAAGAGGAAAAGTACCGGCCATTCAGCTTACTGTCAGTTCCAAGGCAATCAAAGGTTGTCACTGCTTACGAAGGTAATCACTAATAAAATTTGTGCTTAGATTTCAGTAAGCGCAACGCACAAGCAGCATTTAGTAAAGACTATTCAACCGCAGAGCATCTTCACGCGATCAATCATGTGATACAGAAATGCGCAAACTACAACTAACCCTTATATATAACATTCATAAATTACGAGAAACCATTTGACACGGTCCAAGAATTATGAGTTATACAAGCATAGCGTAAATAGGGCGTAGACAAGCCATACGTAAAATAATTAGAAGATATCTCTTGTAGATATCTTCTCCACAGCTATCGCAGCCCTCCATAATGAGAACGTTGATATACCAATAAGGAAGGGTGCAAGGCAAGGCTGGGATAGTTGGAGATCTATGGGAGAGCCCTCTGCCCTGCAGCGAGCGTAGGCAGACGGGTGGTGATGATGATGATGATGAAGTATAAGGCAAGGTGATACAATCTCCCCACTGTTATTCACAGCATGTTCAGTGGATGTATTTAGCACGCTTCATTTGAACAGACAGGTTTAAGGGTTAATTGAGAGCACCTCATGCAGTAACATCCCATTTGCTGATGACGTCGCCCCGCTAATAACTCAGGGGACGAATTGCAAAGCATGATCACTGAACTAGGACAAGAAAACTAGAACTGTCGATCCCAAAATCGATATTAATTTTCCATTGCTCTTTTCCTACTGCTCTTCCCTAGTCAGAAGGCAATGGGTGGGCGTTTCCCGGGCGTGAGGTTCAAGGCGACAGACATCCTTGCAGCTTGACTTTGAGGTTAGGTGTCAGGGTAACAACCTTGTCGCGGTGCTTTCCAGCATCTTAAGTGTGGCTGTCCAACAAGTCGTGTGGCGCATCGCCAAAAATCAGCCCATCCAGTTTCTGTATATCACCATAAAATTGAGCCGATTCGCTCGAGCAGCACACTTAGTGGTGCAGCCATGGCGGCTGGGTTTCCTCTCAAATGGTCTTCCGCATCTGATCAGAGGACACTATACAGTTGTGACCACAGACTGCGTCGTCGTCTAAGGTGTCGTTCCATTTGGTCGCGCGAGCTCGGAACCCTAGCTAATATCGCAGGCGCCACGTCTCTTCCAATGTGCCACGGCTCCGTACGTCGACTATATTGGCGTCCTATAGAAGTCCCGGGTTTCGTCACTATATGTGTTCGAGCTCTACGTCCTCCAACTGCGGAGATGCCACCTGGGCAACGGCGGATGCAGGCTGCATCGCAAATCTGGCTCAGCCAATCCACCCTCAACCACCCGGAATCTTTGATAATCGGCACGATATTGTGCAACCATCGTCACCCGCAAATCACCAGCTTTCAACTGGCACCTGTATTTCCGGGCTCGACTCTTTTTTTTTTCAGCCCAAAGGCCCTTTGCAGTTACTAAGCGGCGGTTACCAGACGCGGCACAGCGACAGCGGCACAGCGGATGCACCCCGGAACGCGGCTCTCTTGGCAGGGAACCGAGCCGCGGTAGGGGTCGGCGACGATTACAAACCGGCAGTCTATGTGGACTGCACGGATGCTGAAGACACGGACCTAAGCGCGACGTCGATCCCCGCGAATACCACCCTGACGTGACCCGGGCAGCCAATGCCTCCAACAATGCACACCCCCAGCCACCCTTACCACACACTCAGTGGAACTAGGTGGTGGACGCTCGCCGACGGAGGGTCATCGCCGAGAAGTCCTCCAAGGCAGCACCCGCTCCATTCGACTCATGCGAACGTTGACACGGGCGCGGCCGGCGTCGCCTGCCGCGCCTCCCCGCAGGAAACCACAAGGTGATTATCAGATTAAGAGGGGGCATATCACTGCAACAACAAGCAGTCTTGCCGCTGCGAGCCGCAATACAAACCGCACTTCGAGCCCCGTTGCCTCCGGAGGTAAGAATACGTGTTCGCAAGGAGAAGAACACCGCCCTGATCAGCACCCCGACCTCCGACCTGGCGGAGAAGCTTTGCCACATTCAGGCGCTGCTGCTCGGCAGCAGGTCTGATCAAGTCTCCGCGTACGTGCCTTCTCCAGACAACTCATACAAGGGTATAATCACAGGAGCCCTAACTACACCTACCGAGGAAGCCCTCATGAACGATACGGTCACCTACTTGCATGGTATCAACATTATCCAAGCTCAATATTATACAAACACGACCCTCCGGAATGAACGCAGCATGCCTCTACACCTTCGAGGGCAGGCGAGTTCCCAACTACGCATACTTTCAAGACTTGGAATTTCGATGCAGGCCTTTCCGCCAAGTCTTCTTTGCTGCCTCCAAACCGAGCATCGACACATCTGCCCGTACCCATAAGAACGACGGCGCGGGAACTGCGGTGTGCTTAACCCAGCTGTCTTCCATGCCGTCTTACTTGCGGCTCCGTTAACCTCTCAAGATCGACTTGACTTGCCCAGCGCGTCAGTGTAGGCTTGAGCCCCGAAAGAGGAAAGGACGCCTGGGCCGGAATGGACAAAATACGACTCCACCGAGGCAGCACCGTGGTATTGAACCAAGAACTTGATGACATTCCTACGAATGCCTGCGGCCAGGAACCCAATAGCACCACCCGGTCCAAGGAACCCCCAAAAAAATTACAGCATATCCACGGAGTGAATGATGATGAGTGGGCGAAGCTCGGGAGGTTCATCGTAGATCGTGCCGAGTTCCGGATTAATTTAGTTAACGCGCACGCTACGAATCCTCATGGTTCAACTATGCACAAGTGAAATCTCCCACAGGCACTTCATTGCAAGTCAAGATCCAGTGCATATATATATATATATATATATATATATAGATATATATATATAATATATATATATATATATATATAGTATATATATATATATGGGTTGCCGGTGAACGCTTCTCCTACGCGACCAGTCGGTATTTCTCAATCAAGAAACTCGCTAGGAGACGCTGCCTGCGCCAACGTTGTCTCTCGCTGGTGAGGGCGCGTTCTCCTTCTTTGCGAGCTGGTACAGCGTTCCTCTAAGCACGGCCGGTCTGGACGAGCGCGCTCGCTCTCTCTTTTACGGCCAGATGGATCTGTTTCTATACAGGACGACGGCGCGTTCCGCGCGAGGGCGTCGCGAGCCAACCCCCCAAAGCGCGTTGCTCTGCATGCGCTTCGTATGGTAAAGCAGCTGTTTCCCGGCCACTTTACCGTGCTAATTACTTTTTCCGCATGTAGAAAGTGGTGGAAGCAGTACAGGTGCGTGTGGGGACAGTCTGGCTTTCTAGGTACTCATGCACTCGGCAAAAGAAGAGGCACACTCAGTGCTACTAGCAACAAGAATGGGTTGGCTGGTTGGTCAAACTTGACCATCTTATATTTGATGGAGGCGCAAATGCTTGGGCTTGCGCGCTTGGATTAGGTGCACCCTAAAGATTACCAGGTGGTCGAAATTCCCGGACCCTTCCACCACGGCGTCCTTCATAAACATAACGCAGTTTTCGGATGATAGACGGCATGCTGATGCAGATGTCCCGAAGTGCGTCCTTCTGCTTAGTTTCTACAATGAGACGGATTTGCTCAGCCTTGTGGCGAACCGCTCAATTGTGTGATTGTCAAAATGTTTCCCGGAACCATCATATGAGGTTGTGACGTTCTACGAGAAGGCAGTGAAATATCTTTACCGAAAGAAATCCTCGAGACACTGCAATTTACTGTCAGTCATATCTTGAAGATTCGCCGCTTCTGGACTATCCGGAAGGTGTGGACAAGAGTCACGCCAGAGTGTCGGCGCACATCATCTCTGAAAAGTTTCTCCGGATTCTTCTTGTGAACTACACAAAAACGTTAACAGATCAGAATGACAAGCTTTCTGGCTATATTCACAAGCCCACGCGGAAACATTTACGGCTGTGAACGATGTGACCACTTTAAACTAGCTGTAAGCATCACGACAGTGTTTTACCAGCAGTGCTTTCTTTTCTTTTTCAGTTCTTCTTGTGCATTATATTATTTTAGTACCAAGGACAACATTCTGTATGATGCTGAACGGTTTCTGTGAAAGTTCTTTATTTTTCTTCGCCTGCGGCGTACGTTATTGCATAAAAAGATTTTTCTCATCTCTTGCACGCTGAAGACCGCGTCTGGACACGTGAGAGCTTGGGAATTTATATGCATCCAGGGACTCAGCGTGGTGTGGTGCGAGATTTATTATTATTATTATTAGTATAGTATTATTATTATTATTATTATTATTATTATTATTATTATTTAGTTATTATTATTATTATTATTTATTATTATTATTATGTTCCTTCTGCTGTGATTGCGACCACGGCTACTTGTGGGGAGTGGGACTTTCCCCTTTTCGAGGTATTTATTTTAATAATAAAGCAAGAATTGCGACAGCTTGAATAAAAATGACCATATTTTATCATTTTCAAGTACATTAATGGTTGGCATATCTGCATTTGACGTAAACGTTTTGGAAACCAATTTCTTTCAAAAAAGAATGTTTTGTGTCATTGTTCTGACGGTCGGTGACGAATCATGCGGCCGAGCCTTCTGAGCGCGACGCGCTTCGCTAAGTGCTCTCACGAGCGGCAGAAGCGTGCGAATCAGTGGCTTGTGCCTCTCCCTCGGCAAAGCGGAAAGCACCATAGTTGCCATATTATTGCTTGCTACCGTATTCCTCATCGCATTGGTACCATGCATAGCATATAGAGGAGCTTCAGACAGTGACACGGCAAGTTTGAGCCGAGCATTACCAGCGCGCGCTAGCCTCCGCTACGGCGGGAGCTGGTTTAGAGAGGGTTGGCTCGGAGCGCCCCCGCCAAGTTGCAGCGACAGTAGCAACAGCCCCCCGTGCGCAGGCCGTACAGGAGAAGCGAGCGCGCGCGTCCAGACCGGCCGTGCTCTAAGAGCGTTTCCATAACCAACGCGCGCCTTTCGCTCTCTCTCTCTTTCACAAGACAGCAGAGGGCACGCGCCGGGAGACAAGAGGAAAGAGAGAGGCACGCGGGGGAGGCACGCGCCGAGGGCGAGCGCGTGCCGGGAGGACGCGGGTTACGCCGACGCGTGACAAGGTTAGCTAAGAGGAGCTTCGCCCCTAAAAGTGCAATATTCAGAGAATAGGGAACCACACCATGTTAAACCGCGAGCGCCTTCCCGAACAGGCACCTGCGACACACGTAGGAGCCTCCCGCCAATACCGCCTGCGCAACGCGGCACGAAGAGCGAACATCATTTGGCCAGCACTCCCGAAACGAGACCCACGTGGCTCGGCAGCAGGAAATCCCTTGATCAAGGGGCTTTAGGCGGCAAGAGGGTCGCTCAGGATTTCATTTCGCCAGCTGAGGATGCCTGGATCCAGGCGCACACCAGCAGGACCCATGGCCGGCACTGTAAGTAACCGTGAGCAGGCCTCCCTATAATATCTCCCCAAGCACCGCCCCAAGCAACAGCCCTTCTGCAACAGTCGTGTACGCAATTTAAACACAAAAGGCTTTATGCGGGGTCCACCACGACCCCACACGTCATTCCGTAACGGAGGTGAGGCACCATTTACATGTACGAACTACAAAGAAACACGCGCAGAAAAAATGTTCTTGGATGTGCTGGGACTAACTCACGGCCCCCATGCTCCACGACGAAAGGTGGCCGATCTCTATCACTGGGCTATCGGCGCACATGCTCGAAGCTGTACGAGCGCACCCATAGTTTTCTTACGCTGTCTCGCTCTGCCTGACGCACGCACGGCGTTCTTGGTAACGTGCTGCAATGGCGCCCCCATATAGGAGAGTCTAAAATGAAGTACGATGCGCTCGTGCGGATTCGCCTTCTGGATGGCGCACTGTTCCAAGCAGGTTCAGGGCGTCTCTGTACTTGCGCTACCTATAGCTCCCGGGCTCTGTGCAGTGCTGACAAACCCCCACCACGCTGAATCACACGAGCCCTGAAACTCAGCTGCGCTAGTGGTCTTAGCAAGTTGCGTCGTGCGTTGGTCTCGAATGAAGCAGGCACGCGCCCTGCGTCTCAGTTGAATACGGGAACCAAACAGACGCGCAACAGCTCGCTGCGATTCAAAATGGCGTGGCAGCGGCCAATGTTTGTCAGCACCGTGTACAGAACAGCGTGTAACGAGGCACACTAGCCGTGGCCTACACTGGGAGCGTGATGGCAAGAAAGCCGGCAACGACGGGTCAGTGTGGCGCAAGTAAACATGATTAATGCTTTTATCGCACGGCATTTACGTCTTTCTTCTTTTTGTCATTCTCAGTTTCCGTGTATTCTAATAATGCACTTCCTGTATGGGCTGTGTAAAGGTCACAGTATGCCAAGAAATACTAAATGAATTACGACTGTGTCCAGTTATCACGCCCACTACTTGAGCAACCACAGGACAAGGGTTGGTCATGAATGTTATGGAGGCGATGGGTGAACGTGGATCATCAACGTCAAAACGTACCGCAACAGCGAAACACCGATAGAAGGAGGCAAGTTCCCCCATGTACAAAAACATTCAAGTGTCATGTGAACACACATCCCACTTTCGTGTTACACCTATTAGACTGACAGAGGGATCAGCCACTTTTTTCTAAACCCTAAAATTCACCCAAGGCCTCATCAACTTGTCCTTAAGTTTGTAAACGAAACTAGTCATTTAAATACAGGTGATTAGAAACCAAGAGCACAGCCTCCAAGAATGGAGACCATGGTTACTCAACCATTGAAAAAATAGAAAGCTAAATTAAGCAAATATACCATTGCATGCTCAGTCACCAACGCGTAGGCAATAACAACCCAGACCTGCCTCTGCCCCTACTCCCCTCAGCCCACGCAGGAAGTGACCGGCCCAGATCCCGCAAAAAAAGGCCTATTAGAATTATCGACAGATTCGAATAGAGCAGGAATACTTACCCGCCGTACACCAAACATAACCTGACCTGAACATATTTCAGTTAATTATAAAAGCATCAAAAAGAATCGCGCCCAAATGGCCACCTACATTCAACACTCCACAGCCCGCCAGATATAGTGGTCCCTGCTGAAAACAGGGTCTGTGTCTCCATCCTTAAAGCGATATCAGGTAGCATGCGTGACATCAGGAACCGCCATTTTTATAAATAAAGCCTCCCCTCATAGACCGAACTCCTACTGGGGTTCCGTGTGAAGGTGGCGACCGAGTACACTGCTCTCGAGATCATTCCGTGCAACCCTACATCCGGAAATGCACTTTTGGTTATCAACATGTACAGTCCCCCTAAAGATAAGGGCATGCGCATGCCGGTATCCTTGATCCAACGCGGTACACCCATCGAATCATAGTGGGAGATTTCAACGCCCGCCACCCAAGGCATGGCGTTATATAAAAAACAAAAACACGCGCCCAAGAAAAGACAACATTAACATAACACCATAACGCAGCACGGACTTACTCTAATCACAGATCCTACTATACCAACAAGAGCGGGCACCAGCACGGCCAGAGATACCACTCCCGTCCCACATGGTTAGCACACACGTGATAGTTAAAACACACGAGGTACTGCCGGACACGTTAGGCAGAGATCACCACGTGATCTCTGCCTAACAATTCTTACGAAAAATTCTAAAACATTTCTGCCCAAACATCAGACAATCGTTGAGTGGATAAATTCCGCACGTTTCATGCCGAGGAAAAAATCACGCCGCAAACCTTGGAGTCTAGAACGGAGAAGACACAACATGCCTAGGCAGAGCTAGCCGAAAGATTAACACAAAGAATGCTCCACAAGTAGACCCCGTTCTCATCCGTCTCTGGGATGCGCGCCGTAGCCTCTCCAGTCGATGGAAACGCCACAGATTAGATCACAAACTTCGCCTCCGTATGCGGCAGTCAAGGAGAAGGCTGCACAGTGTGCGACCCAACTTGCACGAAGTCGGCCAACTTTTCCAACGCCCTGAAACGAACACTGGGCGTGAACGTACCCGAAATATCCTCTTGGCTATTCTTGATCCCACTTACATTAAAACCCACGTGCACACTACTACCCAAAGCTGAGTTACTTAAAGGAGCAAAAGGGCACGGATATCATCACACACACTCAAAACGTTCATATCCCGCAGTCCATGCCTACGGATCCAAATGCACCCCTTTAATTGCGCCTGATCCGGACGAAAACATAGATACTGATGTCACTGTCCTACATGTAAAGAAGCCCTTGCCTATTTAGCTTGGACACGGCACCAGAGCCCGACCGGATAACGTGCAACGGTCTCCGAAACTTAGATGACATATCTCTGCAGGAGCTAGCGGATCTTTATAACGAACACTGGCGCAAAGGCACGTTGCCTGATGATTGAAAACACGCCCACGTCAATTTATTCCCAAACAGGGTAAGTCATTACAGCGTCAGATTTAAGACTTATCTCACTTGCGAGTTGTGTTGCGAGTTGTGCAGGCAAGCCTTTTGAGTAGGACAGACTGCTGGGCTAGTTGGTTATGCATCGCGGAATGATCAACTTAGCGCGAAAACACCGGACACGAGAAGAAACGAAACAGACAGGACGGGCGCTCCGTGATTCTCCAGCGACTACAACACAGATGCTAATCTTTCTTTTCCCCGACACGTAGTTTGTCCTTCGTCCAACCTTTCGGCGCAGGATGTCGTCCTGCATATCAAAAAAACCTCATTTTATCCCAACTACGCACCGCCAGCACATGAGCCATTCTAGTGTTAGACATACAAAAAGGCTTTGATAACGTAGGCACGAACATATCCTCAGGACGACAGCCGCCACAGGATGCGCCCGTAAGTGTTGCTGTATATGGCAGCACTATGTCAAACCTTCTTTTTGGACATTCGCAACGCTGAGATTAGATTTGGTCCGCTAACATCCCACGCTTTTGTCCACCCAAATAGGGGCAACCAGTGATCGGTCCTATCACCACCTTTATTGTAGCAATGGCCCCACTTGCCAGAGAGCTCTCAAGTACACCTAAATTGCACCACGCTTTCTATGCGGACGATATGACTCTATGGTGTCGCAAGGCTCCATTGAGGAGCCCAAGATGTGTTACAAACAGCTATCAACGTCATTGAACGGCATATTGGCCGAATAAGACTTTTTATCTTGCTCTCCAGAAAAATCTGAATACTCACGATTAAATCCCATACTAGCGAACTAGGATA
>JABSTT010003984.1:0-24365 GCA_013339685.2 Hyalomma asiaticum | reverse complement strand
TTACAGTTGCCCCGCAATTCGCTGTACTTCAACCGAAAGTAAGAGCACCGCAAGTAAAAGCATAGCTGTTCCAGAGGCCTTCTCAGTATTGTTTACTCGAGTCACTCGTGCAATACACCCTGCTTATGTTATATCCTGCTTATTCTGGGAAATGACTGCCGCGACCATACCATTTCAGCTAACATCCCGGTGAAGTTTTCGGAATATGAAGATATAGTTGTTTTAAATTTCTGAGACTTACGGGCAGAAGTACAATAACTGCTACACTGACCCCGTTAAAGCTATATGGCCCATAGTGCATTCTCATGCGCTTTTAGCCTTTTTGTAACCATGCTTTTATTGAAGGTGCAAAAGCGGCCACGCAAGGCTATCATGTGCAGCTACATTGCGCCTATCACGATATTTGATTCGCGATGCTTAATTCATTAAGCCTATCGATTTACGAATAACTGAAGTGCGATGCCGAATTAATTGCTCCTATCTAGTTCTTAATAATTCATTCGCGATAGTAATTCTAGATTAGACCTTCGTGGACATTCGGATCACTCGAGAAAAAGTGCGAATCTATTGTACTGCTTCCTCACAAGTGTAACAAGAGCACCAGTTTTGCAAATTGTACTGTAAAGAAGGTCACTAACACTGAAGTAATGGTTCATGAGTACTACACAAATGACATACATATTAAGGCAGAGCAATAGACAGCATCCTTGCAAAATTTATTCCTTGTCTGTCAGCCTCAGCAGGCTCATGTGTTTCCCTTATTAACTGGGACCGCCAAGTACCACCATCCTGCACAGATCGAACACTCAATGTTTGTAGCAGCCTGATGTCTGGCACGCAACTCAATGGAGGGACAAGCTGATCTGGCGAACCGTATGCCGGTGTTTGCGCAAAAGATATACCCACTTATAATAATAGACAAAATCGGCATACGTATTTTCATTGGGTGACTACGGCGCTTAGTAAGTTAGCAATGGTCCTGCATCCACGACACCAATATAAGGAACACCGTTCAATCATTCTTTTACCAATCTCGCGTTACTTCGACATTTTTTTTTCTTGAAATACACGAATAACGCTTTTAATAAAAAAATGTAAGCGAATCCTCAAGAATCTTTACGTTTTCCAATGGTCAATAAAGTATTTAAGGCTCATTTTATGCCGCCATATTGTCATCATTCATGTCAATGCGGACGTGATGCCAGTATCGCGTGTTGAACTACTTAACTAGCTGATGACCTTTAGGAAGAGTGCTATCGATTGACCGTACATCGCGCCCATATGTCAGAATCAGGCGTGCCTACGTAGAAGAAATAGACCTTGGAGCAGACGGGGCAGCCGGACATTTGACGTTAACCACGTCTCGGTAAGCAATGCTCTCTGTGGTAATTTATATGAATGATGGCCCTGTCCAAAAGCCATAAAACATTTCGCGTTCCTTCTGCAATGCAGAAAAAAAACCTCGGAATCTCCCTATATACAGAACTCCACGGAGAAAAAGAAAACACTATGGGTATGAGGGTCACATCAAGGTTAAACATGTCTACTTTTCACCTTTATACGGTTCCTAGCGCCACTCACAAGCACTGTACGGGAAAACGTAACATAAGCAAAAGGAAAGGAGATTTAACTGTCCATCGCCACGACTTCTCTGGTACATTGACACTGCTAGAGGTAATGGTGAAATAAATACGCACCGTACCAATCCATTGTTCTTGAATATGCGTCCTGAGAACACAAGATCTTGCATACAAGTACCTAGGTGACGGGTGCCTGGGCACAACGCCAAGGCAGTTAGAACCAAGACACGCGACCTAAATCACGTAACATGACGTCACAACTAGTCACGTGACATTAGCCCGCTAAACAATGTTACACCTAGTCATGTAACAAATCACGTTGACCGAGTTGAGTTTGTAGAAGTTGGAAGAAGCTACGTCGGCCACAAGCTACGCTCTTAGCCCATCCTTGCACCGCTAGAGCAAGCTGCCCACATTTTTTTTCAGATATTCATTTTGCGATCATTCCCACGATTTGCGGATACGCGCTACTGATGCCATTCCTAAGGGGCAGTAGAGGCGCCGAAATTTTACCGGATTGTTTCAGCGAGCCTCTCTACTATGAGCAATCATATTTGATAACTACTTTTTTTGTCTGCGATATACGATTATGCTTCGTATATTGCCCATTCAGTTGCGGTGAAGCGCCGAGGCAGCGGCGGAGAGATGACGTCACGGGCACATGCCTCGAAATCCGGGTCATGTTTCTCTTCTCCAACAAAATTTCGACAACCTAATATGAAGTAAGGAGACACCGAACACAGAGAGCTTATCCATAAGCTCATCCTGTTGGCTATTCTACGTTAGAGGAGGGAGAAGGATGATAGGGAAAGAAAAAGGGAGCAAGTAAAAAGAAAAAAGAACGAAATTAACTATGAATACGCTGGTGCCTGTAGGATTCGCACTAACGGTCGTGCGCGCTCCTACACAACCCCATTCTCCTCAAGAAACACAATAGCGCCTTCACTCCCTTGCGGGTCAAAGAGCGATGCACCCGGTTCTCGAGCAGTACCTGCACGGAAAGTGGCCGATTGTCCTGCTGTCTGAACGTGTTAGCAAGTGTTTGTCTTTCTGAGGCTAATCGAGGGCACTGGCACAGCAAGTGGCCGATGCTTTCTTCGGTTGCGCAGATCTCACTGGTTCCAAACTGTGTGCTTCTGATTAATGTAGAGTACGTCTTCCTGGACTCACATAAAGCCAACAGACAAGCCAAGCATCACTTCTAGACATTCCGGGTGGACGTCGGAGGTGCAGTGGAGGGTACTTTGCATGTCTCCATCACGTCCACCCAGTTGCGCACTTAAAGCTATATAGACTGTGCGGGTACAACGTTTAATGTACCTTGTGAAAAAATTGTGAAAGCAAGCGCTCGTAAAACAAAGAACGTATACGTGGTTCCCTGGTACTCTGTATGACCAAATTACAGACATATTACACTAATTGATTCGTTTCTGTTCAGCCATATATCTCTATTTGTATATATGCTGTATGTTTTGTCGCCAAACCAAGGGGGCAGGAACCTCGTCAAGCTGCTGTTTTGCAGCTTTTTGTTCCTTGCCCTTGCGTTTTCTTTTTTTTTCTGTAAAAAAGGAAATGCGAAAATAAATAAACTTGAAATAAACTTGAAACTTTATACTCTGTGAGGGCAACAATACTTGCAGTGGCAATAACGTCTCTGTGGACGGCTTGGAGTAAAAGCTCCCTTGCCTGCGCAGAAGACGCTACGCAGTGGCAGCTTCAGGTAGACATCGCTACAAGGTCTCTCATTCTTCTGCCTCGGTCTTCTTCCGCTCGAGCTTCTTTTCCCCCCCTTCTTCCTCTGTCATTTTCTCCTTTATCGGCTTCCTCTTCCTTGTCGTCATCGTTGTCTGCTTCCTGTTTTTCTTCGTTGTCACGTTCCTCTTCCATTATATAGTCATGAACTTATGCGCGTTGCCGTCTCTTCTTCCGTTTCTCTTTTCTCGGCGTATTGCTTTTTCTTGGTCGTCGTCGTCCTCCTTGTCTTCCATATCATACCCATCTCCCTCCTCTTCCTCTTTTTTTCTCCATCTCCTTGTTTCTCGTCTTCATCGATAAAACCACAGCTCAAAGCTGCCGACGTATAAAGTCCCGAAACGGCACTGCTATCATATCAGAGCTGTGGCTGAAGGAAGGAAAATAAAAAAGATAGCAGAAAGGCAGGGAGATTAACCAGAAAGGCTCCCGGTTGGATACCCTACGCTAGAGTAATGGAAAGGGGAATATAAAGGTGTGGGAGAAAGGAGGGAGGCGAAGAACGAAATATACCTGTAGGGGGGCGCCATCAGACAGGGACATTCGCTCAAGCCCGTCGTCGTCAAGAAGTGCAAAAGTGCCTTCAGTGCCTCGTGGGCCGACGAGCCATGGACACGGTGTTCAAGTAGCACCTGCATGGAAAGTGGGCGATCGTCCAGTTGTCTTAGCGTGTGAGCAAGTGCTTGCCTTTCCGCTTCAAATTGTGGAGAGTGGCTGAAACACAAAGTGCCCAACTATGTCGTGTGAGACAGGGGTGGATTCCACTGGCCGTACTGGACTGGGTTCAAATCGGCACACGAAAGGAGTTTCTCTTTTCTTTTTTTTTTTATTATGAGCAATGCCAGTTATGAAAACCTGCGGCGGCGGCGGTGTTCGTCACCAAATTCGACCATTTAACGATCCTACAACACCTTACCCTAGAAAACACACGGCATGGTGTATTTCTCATAACACAGGAAGGTGAGAGCCGGGCCTCGCATTCGTAATGTACCACGTTTGTTTGCTGCCGCTCACTCGTAGTATGAGAAAAGAGAAGAGAGAGAGCACTTTATTTGCACCCGTCAGAGAGTATGGGTGCAAATAAACAACGTTTCACTATTATCGTTACGCTTATTTGGTACTGGATATGCATTGTAGCAGAGGGCTTAACGTGGTTTTCCTTTTCTTTATCGCCATACAAATAGCAAGCTTGTCAAGATATTGATGTCATGACGTGTCAGTCACGTTGCCCATACATTCGTACTCTTCCATGCCAATTTTAGTACAAGACAAATGAGCGACAAGCTGTGACGGAAGTATTTAATCTATGGTACCGCGGCCACGCCGGCGGTCACATTTCACTTTGAGTGAGCCAGAGCAGGTCTTTCCTTTAAAAAGATGCCTTTATTAGTATTTCAACCATTTTTCAGGCCATGCACAACATACTTGAGCGTTGAGCAAGAGTACAACCTTAGACAAGGTCGACTTGGATTTCTTTCATTGCTGTCTTCAAAGTTGTACGGTTGCCAATCCTACAACTCATGTAACAACAATTGTACAAGTTTTCTCTGAAAGCAGCGGGAGGCGTAAGCGTTAGCAAAGAATATGTGCAATTAAGCGTGGACACTTTAAGCTCTCTCATGTTATATCTTCCGAATTGAACCACACGTGAACAAACGAGATTTGCACACAGGAAACGCTAATCAACCCCTTTTGTTTTCTTACGGAACGCGTTGTGCAGGATTCCCAATGCTTGTGATGAATGTTAATTGTTATATTGTCAAATGAGAGTGTCTTTTATTCCAGGGAGGGTACACGGTGCATCCCCAGTGGCGGACCCTCTGCCTACGCCCCACTGCGGCGTCTCCTTCGCTCCCCTTGCGATTGCTGCCTTAGCCGTTATTCTTGCACCGTGACAACATAAAGGACAAGAACACCATTCTAACGATTCTAATCTCAAGCAGTCTATCATGTATTCTAGAAAAATAATGTCACCGCAGGCCATACGCAGAAAGCAAGACCGTCTCCTGTGTTTCATTTTTGTTGCCATGCATAATTTCAAACTTCGACCACGTTGTAATGCACTTCCTCATGGGTCCTCAAATTATCAAGAATCATGATTACGTACCCTTCGTAAAGATCTTAAATGTATAAGTTAATGTATTGTGAGCGTTTACATACGCTTGAACTTCTCATCTGCACGTACTAATTATCACGCCTTGGAACCACCCGCTATTGTTCGAGAGACAAAAAAGACTTGATGCCTAAACGTTGTACTCGCAGTATTAATTTTCTTTTACATTTCAAGCTATATAGTTTTCTTCTTTCGGAGAGTTTCACAAGAATCTTCTTAAGCAGCCGGCTCGACTTACATGGCAGCTGCGTGATATGTGACGACATTTATGCAAGTCGTTTATGCGTCACTAACTATAAAATGCCCATTTATAACAAAGATTGAAATAGCCGGCAGTTTCATGCATGCAAAAGATAAATGTAGCTTGAGGAGATGAATAAGAGCCTTCCGTGATGTCCCGAAGCCCAATTTTTATGTGACAGAAACGTGAGCGTGCTATATATCACCAATTTCTCGGGACCTGCTATGCGTATTGAAAGCCTCTGCTAAGCATCGCAGAAACATCGCACAAAGCAAAATATTAACGAGTTTTTAATGTCACACAGTATAATGTAAAAGTGAATACGCTCGAAATGAACGCACAATAAGATGTGTAAAAAGAAACAAACATGTACAAAAGAGGACATTGGTCTAATAGCCAAGCGGCCGAAAATAATGGGCTGCATTGTCACATTTATTTGTGATTTACGTTATCTACACTGTTTCATTGTGTGTGTATAATGAGTCCAAGAACATGGCTCACTTGTTTTGATGTGTTGCATTTTCACACTTATCAGTGATTTGCGTTTTCCCCGCTGCTGTATTGTTTGTCCATAATGAGTTCTCTAGAACATTGTTCACTCGTTAAACGTACGATTATTTTACTCCTTAATCCATTCAGGAGTACTTCCGACATATGAAGCGTATCCAGAAGGAACTCCAGGCCTCTTTCCTATGATATAAGATCTCGCAGCAACTATATTTAATCGATGTGAATTTTTTTGCTTCTGCCCATTAACAGCCCTGCTAAACAAAGCATTTAATAGAACACGCATGTGCTTTTATTATAGCTGCATGAGCAAAGTATTGACTTTGTTAAACTAGAGTGGGGTTCAAATACTCGCAGTAAAAGAAGCGCCATGCATAATATAGAAAAACTGTCGTTCTAAAGCCGTTTCTGCGTGATTGCTTCGGAAGGATCATTAGTTTGTATTACAGTCATGCTTTGCGGTTATCTCGGTCGCGACCATGATACATGTAAGGTATTATAATATAAAACGGCTGGTATTTGAACTACGTTGCAGCTGTAGAAAGCGGACCAAGGCGTCATTTCCATCAGTGCAGAATACATTGCGTGCTCCCACATTACTTCTAATTCAAGTTTATAAACCACTGCCATGTGCCAGGGGCACTGTTTTCAAGACAATGAACTCGAAAGGAGCACACCATTATTTCTTGCAAAAAAAAAAAAAGTACACGTGACGCCGCAGAAATGCCAATCACCGACCTTCAAACAACGTGCTCTAGCGTGCACAGGAGGAGAGGCGCACGGCGATGGGAGGGCGGCGCATCCGGCGCGGTGCATCCCTCGCCTGTTCCGCTAAAAAAAAAAATTCATGCTTCTCCACGAAGTGAACCATGACGAGTGGGCGAAGCACTGAGGATCGTTCGGTGTTACCGTAAATCACCCGTGGCATTGCCCACTCATGCATGTAAATCAGTGACAACGTGTGTGCATATTTACACACGCGTTGTAATTTATGCTCCTGGGGCCGAATTCACAAAACTTCTCTTTCGTAAGTGCCTTTTGCCATTGGTCAGCGGGCTTCTGTAATGATATGTCCAGCATCAGGATTGGCTGAAATTTTCTCTTACGAACATTTTTCTCGTAAGTTGTTTTTGTGAATACGGGCCCTGGTCTTTATGAGGTTCCCGCGCTCCTACGTCGTAGATCGTGCCGAGTTCCGGATTACGTTTAGTTAAACGCGCACGCTGCGAACCCTTATGGTTCAGCTACGCACAAGAGAAATCTCCCACCGGCACCACATTGCAGGTCAAGATCCAGTGCCTATAATACGGGGTGGCCGGTGAGCGGTTCTGCAGCGCGAGCTGTCGGTTTTTCCATTCAAGAAACTCGCTAGCAGACGCTGCCTGCGCCAGCGTTCTCTTTTTTTCTTTGTTGCCTCTTTGTAGATACCCGGTACAAGAGCATACTTCGGCAGATCTATACAACAAATAGACTCAGTGCAACTGGACAATCATCATCTAGAATTCCTTGAGCGTTGTCAAGGCTACGACCCTCGAAAACCACTCAGCGTCAGCGTTGTCTCTCGCGGGCGACGGCGCGCTCTCGTTCCTTGCAAGCTTGGGCCAGCTGTTGCGCATGCGCAGTGGAGGTGTGGCCGGCGCAGGGAAGGAACAGGCTCGACCATACGCTCCTTCGCATCTATAACGCGGGTTCGATCCCAGCCGCGGCGGTCGCATTTTCGATCGAGGCGAAAATTCCAGAGGCCCGTGTACTGCGCGTTGTCAGTGCACGTTAAAGAACCCCAGGTAGTCTAAATTTCCGGATACCTCCGCTACGGCCTTTCTCTCTTCTCTATCTCTTTTACTCCCTTTCCACCACTCCCACGGACGCTTAGCCGTGCTCCCTACAAGGTTTGAAGAAATTAGTGTACTTTCCTAACCGAACCACAATCATCATCATCATCATCATCATCATCATCATTCTTTATTTTTGCTGTCTTTGTGCTTACCACACATTGTATTTTCGTTCTGATGATGCAGCCCTACGTAGGCCAGCAGTAAACGTAAAAAATAACGTATAAATAAAATAATAATAATAAAGTGACATCCTTTTATTAAAAGGTTTATGTGATTGGGAACCGTATCTGTAATGGCGAAGCCAACACTCCGTCCTTTTTTGTTCCATGACGCAGCCTAAAGAAGCCGTCGCCTGCACTACAGTGCAGTTCATAACAAACTTAGCCATATCAGGGGCTCTGTTTTTGAACATTTCAATTTTCGCATGATTTCGCTTACTCGCGCACGCAGATGGTTGTTGTGCTTTTCTTGAGCGCCTCTTTTCAATGCCTTGATTGACCGATTTCTAGGGTTTTACGTCAAAAAACCAGATATCTCTATGAGAAACGCCGTAGTGCAGGGCTCCGGAAATTTCGACTGCGACATTCCGGCTCCACCGATATGCAGCCACCGCGGCCGGGATTTGATCCCACGACCTTTGGATCAGGAGCCGAGTCCCATAGCCACAAGACCACCACGGCGGGACCTCGATGCCTTGACTTAGCGACAACTAAACTCACTCCTTCCGCACCTTTTATTTTGAGCTATGTACGGCCATAGAACATACAGGCCATAGAGTATACTGCGGCATGAGTGGCCGGTTCCTCATCAACGGCACGGAGACGAGGAGTTTTACGGCTGACACAGGCGTCGGTCGACCATCGCCCCCCAATCCTCACCTGTGCTACTTATTCTCTTCCCTGACAAAATTTAAAAACCCGATATATCCGTACATTTAAGGCTTCTCTACGACAGGGAGAAGAGAAGTTAGTATCACTGTTTATGCGTGTGGTACCTCAGTATTTGTTCGAGAAGCATGTTTTCGGAGATGTTCAGTGAGTCTGCAAGATTACAGAGCGCTAGCGTAAACATAATAAAAAAAGCGAGGACCTTTATTTCGACGGCTGGCACTGCTCTTTTTTCAAAGCAGATATTGGATATGGGGACGCGGTAAAGGTCACCGGCGGCCGCCTTCAAGGCGGAGAGTGCGCGAACTGGAATTGGGAAAGTGCCTAGCAAGGATCCGCGCACGTGTTTGCGAAGGTCGCGCTATTCACTTGTTCGTTTCTCGCGAATATTGCAGCGGGGGAAACCCGAGCATGTGCATACGTGTTCTTTCTTTTTTTTTTTTTTTTGACGCACAGCTTGCCTTGCTTCCTTGATACGTACGACTCTCTTGGACGACAAGCAGAGGGAAATTAAAGTTATTTAAAGCTTCTGCAAAGCTCTCGAGCGCTCGGTGTGCCAGATCTCTCGAGATCCTCCAAAGCGCTGACCGCGAAATCACTGTACAGTACTTCTTATTGAAAGAGCGTACTGATTGTCTCATTAGCCGGCAGTGTGAATCCGAATGGTACCATTGATTGATTTCTAGGCTTTCACGTCCCAAAACCACGATATGATTATGAGGGAGGCGGCAGTGGAGGGCTCCGGAAATTTCGAGCACCTGGAGTTATTTAACGTGCACTGACACCGCACGCAAGGAGCGCGCAACGTACAATGGAAAGAAAAATGATAGGGGTAACGCTAAGAGATAAAAAACGAGCGGAATGGATCAGGGAACAGACAGGAGCAGCTGATATTATTATATCAATTAAAACAAAGAAGTGGACCTGAGGAGAACATGTCATGAAGAGGAAAGATAACTGATGGACAGTAAGAGCGACGGAACGGATACCGAGAGAGGGAAAACGCAACAGAGGCTGGCAAAAGGTTAGATGGCGCGATGAAATTAAAGAGTTTGCAGGCATAAAGTGGAACCAACTCGCTCAGGATAGGGTGGATTGGAAATCTTTGGGAGAGGCTTTCGTCCTGCAGTGGACCTAAATAGGATGATAATGGTGATGATGATGATGACGATTATGATGACGACGACGACGACGACACTTCGAAATGCAGACGCCGCGGCAGGGATAGGGTCTCGCAACGTTCAGATCAGCACTCGAGTGCCACAGCCGCTATACCACCGCGGCGGGGCTGCCAATGGCACCACAAATGACGTGACCAAGTGGCGACATCAGCACATGGCTTCATTTAATGACGTTGCAGTGGAAGATTACGCGACGACTTTACAATGGCATAGCCGTTGATGCCACTTAATGATGTGTCAGTGTAAAAACAACTTCGCTTGACGTCAAATTTATTCCCTATATAGATCCCTGCAGGCTAAATCTAACTGATGCTTCTCAAAGAAAAAAAAATCGCGGTCTAGGTGAGGATTGCACACGGGTTCCAGGACTGTCGACTAATCCTACTAGTCGATAGTGCCTCTTACATGTGACGGGCTACACGTCACACGCGACACGACCCAGCCATGCGGGCCGTGCGATAGCCAAGCGACTATCTAGACATGTTTTTGTATTCAAACACATAAGTGGGCAAACGTAGTGTGGGTCAAACTTTATGAAAACGAATACCCCGTTTGTACCCAATGAATATACTACTGCAGGGATTTTTGAGAGCCACTCACACCGGAAAGGTGCTGGGGTCTTCACTTCGTACTCGCGCGATGCCGGTTACAAGGAGTCACCCAGGTGCAGAGATATAAGCTGTGCGTGTTTATGCGATGATCTTCAGCATTTATCGAAATTATCGGTTTCCGTTCGTGATGTTACGAAAAGTTCTGCTCTTGCACACTCATATCTGCAGTCATACATGAGGTTTTGATAATATGCTTTTGAAAGACGCGCAACGGTCCGTTTGTTTGGTTTGTATTCAAACATAAGTAAAACAAAGGTGAGATCAGAGGGCTATTGTTTGCGAACGCGTTCGGTTTTGCTTGGTTTTCACCGCACCTCAATGGCCCGGGCCACGCTCACATCGCATGCCTCGAGATGCGGCCGCGTGTTTGCATGACCATGTTTTATCTGCAACTGGCTTGCACAAGAACAGAAAAAAAAACAGTTCTCGTAAAACACTTGCATTGACTAGAAGGCAGGAAAAAATTACGTGTTACAGCGGCGCTTTTAAGTCTCGTTTTGTTTGTCGCATCGTCGTACTGGTCGCCGTACTGGGTATGTGTCGCAGATGTGGAGGCGGAGCCTAGTGGAACCGCCGTGAGCGCGCCGATCAATGCATGGAGAATAGATGGTGTGACGTCTTTGCTCAGTGATGTAAAAGCTGTGTGCCCACCTCTGTTGGCAACTTTCTCGCAGCGGAGTTCCTCTGGGTAGCAATGGCGAAGATTTCTATGAAGTCTCCGGACGAACGAGCTGCTCGTTTTCAGCGGCACCGAGATGTTATCAACGAACATTCCGACGTTGCGCTGATGCTGAGAGCTACAGGGAAGCTTAAAGATGAAGCCGCAGGAGAGAAAAATCGGCAGTTAGATCGAGAGAAGCTGAGAGTTCTCGCCAACGAAGAAATAAAAATTGAAGCTTGGTGTGGTTTTGCTAAATAAATAGATTCGTTTGCTCCACGTTGAAATGTTCGATTTTACTTTGGATCGTTAGGCCCCCCACGCTCCGCTGCTCATTGGCGTTAGCGATCGCAATACCACGCGACCTTTTCCTTTTTTTTTTTAGAATATTGTCAACAAGGTGACAACAACAGACGCGCGCCAACTCCTGGGATGCTCACCGCTTGCCGACTGGCTTTTCTCGCCTTCCCGTTTTCACACATTTTGTGGGCAACCCTGTCCAAATACCGTCCACTAAGACGAGGGAGAGTGACCAATTCTAAAACCAGCGCCCCGCTTAGCCGTGAGTCAAACCTTCGCGCTCAACGAGAACCACGCTTTGTGACTGTGCACGGAGCGAACGCGTTCGATTTCAAGCAAAGATCGCTGGTCGTGCCCCAGTGTACATGTACAATAAAGACCGTATTCGTAGCGTAATTAATATTTGTGATTTTATATATATGTACACAACGGTAAGTTGTAGTGCGTTAGTCTCTACCTGGGAAACATATGCTGCCTTTAGGGAGCAAACCCGACGTTGGAGACCACGGCGGAGATGTTCATATCTAAGTAACGACCCCTTTAGCACTCAACCCCTGCGCCATGGCGCACGTGCTTAGTGAAAAAATAAATGAATTTATAAAGGTAAACTTCGTCAGAGAGGTTGTATAGTACAACTTAACTAAAACCGACAGGCATGACAACTCGTGTTTAGTTGGAATGTACAGTAATACATATTCTATTAAAACGAAGCTCAAATATTTCCAGAACTTCCAGAGAAGGCGATAATTTTAATTAATCTTCTATGAGAAGGCGATGCGAACGGAGTCCAATGGCAATATAGCGTTCCGCTCTTAAGGAGCCCTTAAAATACCCAGAGGTGGATGTTTACTTTCGGCGTCGTAGTCGTACGTGAGTCGGCAACGAACAAGCAACTGCGAGAATTTTTCGAAACGGTGCAGTAATAGCGGAGTTACACGTGTTTTATGATCGAAAATTGGTCCCCGCTCATTCGCTCTTTCCTTCTCTGTTTGCCGCCTGGCCGTTGTCGTTTCCTCGCCGAGTACTCCTCCAAAGTCACGTGACAGGCTATCGCCAATAAGCACTATTGCTTTTTGTCGGCCTGTCGTCCTGCGAAGGGTGCAGCTAATGACCTTGCAAATATAGTGAAATCGTGCTATGACTGGCTGTGTTGACGAACTTTACAGGATGGCCCTTCTTTCGGCGTTTCTGCGACGAGGAAGAGAGAGCGGGCGTAATTTCTTGCAGACCATGGCGGTAGTCGTTCGAAAAGTGACAGCACCAGAGGCTGCTGACATCATCAGAGATGCCTGGTGACATCAGGACGAGCTAGGGAGTACAGGAAATGCCCTGAGAGGCGAACGGGGTCGTTTCCTTCGTTCTGTAGCTCTACCGCGGCGCGTAGCGCTGCCGCGTTTGTCATCGGTGATCGTTTATTGATTATTGATTTCTGCGGTTATACGTCCCACAACCGCGATTTGATTATGAGAGACACGTAGTGGAGGGCTCCGGAAATTTCGACCACCTGAGGTTCTTTAACGCGCACTGACATCTCACAGTACACGCGCCTCAACCTTTCGCCTCCACCGAAATGCAGCCGCCGCGGCCGGAATTCCATACCGCGATGCTCGGCTCGGCAACCGAGTACCACAGCCACTAGACCACCGTGGTGGTGCGCGCCGGTGATCGTGATGGTGTTCTCATGTCTATACGCTCGTTGACATAATATGTTTTAAAAATGTTGAGAGCTGGTTTAGGGGCTCTTTAAAGGCGAAGCGTAGGCGTCGTCCAAATTTTTCGTCTCCACGAACAACGAACTCAAGAGAGAGAGAGATGATGGGCGGAAGGCAGGGAGGTTAACCGGAAGGAAGATATCCAGTTTGCTACCCTGCACTGGGGAAGGGGTGAAGGGAGACAGGAAAGGAATGGAAGAAAAGAAGAAAGCGAGAAAGAGAGAGGTCAACTCGCGCACACACACAAGCACGGCATGTGTCAGAGACGGTTCATGAGGCCCGTTGCGCGCAAAAACTTGAGCACAGCCTTCGTGGCTTTCCGCTGCGAGACACTATCGTTCCGGCATTCCAATATGGTTTGCTCGGACAGCGGTTGACCATCAAGGCGTGATAAGTCTGCGGCGAGAGTCTGTCGCTGGGAGCAGTATCCAGGGCAATCGCAGAGGACGTGTGCAATCGTTTCCTCGCTTCCGCAGTGAACACAGGCAGCATTGTCTTCCAGTCCAATGCGATAGCCGAAACTTCTCGTGAATGACGTGCCTAGCCACAGTCGGCAAAGTACGGTCGTTTCACAGCGGGTAAGCCCATGCGGAACTCGAAGTTGCAGTGATGGGTCGAGGCGGTGTAGACGGGTATGTAGAAGTCCAGGAGTGTTCCACTGCGCTGTCGTCATATCACGCGCAAGCGAGCGTAGTTTTCTTGCTGCATCCGTTCTTGACAGTGGGATGGCTTGCAGCACTCCAATTTCGTGGGCACGTTTCGCAGCATGATCTGCGTGCTCGTTCCCAATTATTCCAGAGTGGCCTGGTAGCCACTGAAACGTGATGTCATGGCCTTTTTCAGTTAATTGGTGATAGAGCTGTCCTGTTTGAAGCACTAATTGGTCTTGCGGCCCGCTACGTAAGACCGATAAAAGGCACTGAAGGGCTGACTTGGAATCTGTAAAGATGGCCCATTTCTGTGGTGGCTCCCCATCGATCACGCAAAGTGCGGTGCGTAGTGCCTCAAGCTCCACGGCAGTCGATGTTGTGCCATGAGACGTCTTGAACAGTACATCTACTGCTTTGGCAGGGAAGGTCACAGCTCCTGCAGATCTGCCTGCTGTTGTTGAGCCATCAGTGTAAACCTGAAGATGATTCCTGTAGTCCTTATATAGCATTAGCAAAGACAGCTGCTTTAAGGCCGGCGGTGAGAGTTCCGCTTTCGTCCGAATCCCTGGCACTGTCAGCCGGACCTTTGGACGGGCCAAACACCAAGGAGGCGTCGGAAGTCTCTCAGCAGGAGTATAATTTTTTGGGAGGCACTCGCGGTATGCCGATAGCCTCTTACAAAAAGAGGCACCGGGTCGGTCTTCTGGAAGCGAGGCGAGGTGGTGGGCAGGAGCACGAGCAAGGTGTCGAATGTGTGTCCGAAGCACCTCCAAAGTGATGTGAGTGGTGGCAGGAAGGTCTTTGGCAATCGCTATAGTTTCCGCTGTTGAGGTGCAGCGTGGCAATCCGAGGCAGATTTTGAGTGCCTGGCCCTGCGCGCTCTCGAGTGTGCGTAGGTTACTTTTACAGGTATCAGTCAGCACCGGTAAGCTGTATCTCAAGTACCCGAGAAAGAGCGTCCGGTATAGGTGTAACATGGCGTTCACTGACGTACCCCACGTTTTCCCTCCGAGGAAGTGGAAAACTTGTGAGGTGGCCGTTAGGCGCTTCTTGAGACCGGCCACATGGGGACTCCAGCAGAGGTCCCGATCGATGGTTACTCCCAGGAACCTGTGCGTCCTAGCGTAACAAATATTTTGTCCCTTAATAGATATGGCATATGCTGTCATTGGCTTTCGCGTGAAAGCGACCAGCGCCGATTTTGCAGGCGAAATTTCAAGACCTTGTTCATTGAGGTATGTCGATATCGAAGTCGCGGCTTTTTGGAGCCTCGCACGTATCTGAGGACGTGTTACGCCTGACGTCCAAACACAGATGTCGTCAGCATAAATCGATATCTGTACACAACCTGGTATGCGTTCCACGAGACCAATCATAACCAAATTGAATAATGTGGGACTCAAGACGCCCCCTTGAGGAACTCCACGGTGTGTGTAGTGCAGAGATGTCGGCCCATCGTCGGTTTGCACAAAGAAGGATCTCATCTGTAGGTAGGCACGAATCCAGCGGTACGCTCGGCCACCAAGACCAACGGACTCAAGGGCGTCGAGTATGGCCTCGTGAGAAACGTTGTCGTAAGCTCCTTTGATATCCAAAAATAGTGCCGCGGTTAATCGCCTGCTCAATTTCTGGTGTTGGACGTACGTTACGAGGTCAACAACGTTGTCGATAGAGCAACGAACGCGTCGAAAACCGGCCATGACACTTGGATAGACCTCGTAGCGCTCTAAGAACCACTCCAGCCTGGCGAGGATCATGCGCTCCATCAGCTTCCCTACACAGCTAGCTAGTGCTATTGGGCGGTATGACGAGAGCTCTAAAGGTGATTTTCCAGGTTTTAGGAGCGGAACCAATCGGCTCGTTTTCCATTCTTGGGGGACATGTCCGTCTCGCCATGAGTCGTTGAATGTTTCCAACAAGGCATTCCGCGCCTGCTCACCCAGGTTGCATAAGATCCTGTAGGAGATGCCATCTGGGCCAGGTGATGATGAACGATTGCACAACACAAGGGCCGCATCCAGCTCCTCAGTGGTAAAGGGCAGGTCCATACGTGAGTCCAGTGACTGTGGAGTGTTCTGTGTAGCAGGTACTCCTGTGCAAGCTGCGTTGCCGACAATCTTCATACAAAAATCTTCGGCTACCTCGATATCCCGTCGACCTTGGTAAAGCGCTAAAGCTTTGAACGGAAACCGCTGCTCAGGAAGCGTACGCAGACCTTCGCACTGTTCTCCATATTTGCGATAAAGGTTTCCGGGGGTCCAGAGACTCACAGAACCTTACCCACCGTTGAGACTCAAGTTTATCTATGCGATGCTGTATCTTCTTTTGTATGCGCCTTGCTGTCCTTAGATCGTGTACGGACTTTGTCCGTCTATATCTTCGCTCGGCACGTCGACGAATCGTACGTAGTCGTTCCAACTCTACGTCCGTTTCCGAGCGCTTCGGGGAGCATGTCAGTGTGCGCATCGCCGTCTGTACTGCTTCCTTTATAGCTTGCTCTAGACCTGACGGGAGGCCGCTGCTACAAGCGTCTTCGACATTCGCCTTGAACGCAGTCCAATCAATTCTCCGGATTCTGTTAGATCGATGACATCCAGAGAGGCCTTTGATGTTTACGTAACTGGGGATATGATCACTCCCATGGGTCTCGATGTCTAGAAACCAATTAACGCGTGAGGCGAAACGACGTGACACGAATGTCAAGTCTAAACAGCTGCTGTACGTTGCGCCTCGCAGAAACGTAGGGCTCCCATCGTTAAGCAAGCACAGGTCATGATCGGACACGAACGAAGCCAGCCGCCTTCCTGTCGCGTTAACTTTGGAGCTTCCCCAAATAGGGTGGTGGGCGTTGAAGTCACCTGTAATGATCCATGGACCAGGTGCCCCTGCCAGAATGTTGTCCAGTCTTTTTCTATCAAATCGGGCCGCGGGTGATAAGTACACGCACACTAAAGTAAACGTGAGGTTTTTCTTCGTTACGGTGATGCAAACATATTGGTTGTCATCGTGAGGTAGTACTGTCCGAATGATGTAGGTAAGCTCACGACTAATGTATACCAGGACCTTGCTGCTTTCGTTATGTGTTGAAGACATCGTTGATTCGTAACCGGATATCCTGAATGGACGTGATAGCTTTGGTTCGCAGATAACGATGATTGGAAAACGGTTGGAGAAAACGTACTGACGGAAATCAGAGATTCGAGATTTAAGTCCTCTCGCGTTCCACTGGATTATAGACGCCTGTCTGACCTCTTCACGGAATGATTGGTGTTTTGAGGCCATGGTTCTATACGAGGGTTGCTAGGATTGGGCTCAGCGCGTCCAATACCTGCAGACCGCTTCGAGCGGTTGGGGTTCCCAGGCTTCTCAATAGCTCTGTTATGATAGCCACTAGGGATCGCAGCATCGGAACGATCTGGCGATCAACCCTCGGTGCATCATCAGCTGAAATAGGCTTAGATGTCGGTGCTGGGCGGGAAGGCTGGGCAGGTTCCTTCGCAGGCTGTATGCGCGGAAGCGCAGGCCAGACTTCCGCCTCATTAGATCCCTGTGTCACGTTTCTGTTCGTGCTTACATTTTTCGTCGTGCTCGACGGTGACGGGCTGTGCTCAGGTAACATGTGATTGGCACTCTGTCGAGATCGCTTTCGTCGACGGTTGCGCCGACGCCGTACCCTTTCAGCAGCTTCTTTGTGGGTTGAGCTGTCTCTCACCATTTGTTTTATAACAGCCATTTCCCTCTTGATTCGTGGACAGTCTTTGGAGGCTGCATCATGAGGGCCATCACAGTTGCCGCACTTGAGAGTTTCCGCACGGCAAGCATCGGCCGTGTGCGGCTCAGCGCATCGGGGGCTCACTGTGCTGCTTGTGCAGACACCCTTCACATGGCCAAGCTTCATGCAGTTATGGCACTGAAGCGGTTTGGGCATGAAAGGACGAACAGGATGTCGGAAATGCCCAACTTTTACATGGGATGGCAGAGAGTCCCCTTTGAAGACTAGCTTCACGCATCGGGTGTTTCCTAGACGAAAAATACCAGTGATGACGACCCCGGTGTCCGCCGGACAACTCGGACAACGAACTCAAAGTTACATAAAAAGTTTCCTGCTGCAATACGGGCTTCTTTCTTTTTTTTCTTATTTCCTTTCCTTTCTTTTTCTTTTTTTTTGCGTCGATGCCTCCTACGTCGTTGCGTGAAACTGTGTCTTCAAGGAAATTGAGAATTCGACTTCTTTCGCAGCCTTGTAAAAACTATTCGTGTGCCATTTTCTTCCGCATTTGTCTCAGGCACTCAGCGCACTTGGGCACACGTTAATACAGCTCAGGTGTGGCAAGTACACGGATGGGCGTTCATTATTCCTCACCATTTTATGCGTCAGCTGAGATCTGTCTTATGCTCTAAGTAGAGCTTAACTAAATTGCACGACTCTAATGGAATGGATGCCTGGTAAATAGAGCTGAGTGGTTAACGAATGAACATTATGATCTAACAGCCCCAATTCAAAGGCTCCCTGAAGAAAACACGAGTGGCAATAACTACCAGTGCAAACTAGTCTGTGTAGATTAGGAAATAACACGCTCTTTTTAGCAATGCGCGTTAGCACTTCGTCGTACTTATTAGTTTTCAGTAAGTTTAGACAAGGTTCACAGATTATTTGCACAACTAACAAAAATAGCTGATTTTTATATAAGCGCCTTTTATTTCTCTTCATACAACTGAGCAATATCTTTTGTTCACATGATCGATGTTTTCATTTCACTGGGCAATGTTGCACTGTCTTCTTTGTATCAATTTTCCCTTCATTACGCATATAATATCAAAATTCAAAATTTGAGTATATCCGGACTCACTAGCACAGCGGTGATTTCATTAATCGGCAAACTTTTTCTACGCGACCATCCGTTTGCAGCTGCTGTGGCGTCCCTCTGCAGTTGCGGAAATAATCCGCATTGAAATGCAAAATAATATTTTTATTTGTAGTCGTTCAATCTTGCATCAAACATACCATTTTTTTTAACTTTGTTGTTTCCTTTGCATAGCGGTAGAAGAAGGGCTCAACGTGTACCACGACTCTTGTCCAAAGCTTTCCTTCTGCTAGTACGATGCACTCGTAAAGTGGCTCTTCAAGAAGAGTGCCACAGCATGAAGCATCCCAAGTTATCAAGGAAAGCGTACGCCGTGGGTCATGTTTTTTTAAGCGTTTCATGCTTTCGCTTAGCGTGATATCAAAAGCAGAGTCACCCCGGCCCAGTAACGCTCCACTCGTGACGCCCGCTACCCATCCTTACTAAGCCCTGCTCTCTTCGAATGACACTTACCAATCGTGCCATTACTCTTCTGTTACTCCTTGCCTAGCGCACTGGTATTTTTTTGTTGATGTTGTTTGGTCCCCGGAGGCCAATTTCGTTTCTTTTTTATGGCGCGTCATTTTCTCTGCTGCCCAGCAATAGAAAAACCATATAGGGCTCTTTCACATCGACCTTTCTGGAGTTGACGAGGACGATAAATAAGGAACTTTGACTTCATGATAGTCCCTAAATTACTGCGAGTACATTATTTATATGAGGACAACAGACACGGAAGGAAAGCACAAACCGACAGGTACGATGAAAAGCAAACGTTTCTACTACGTATAATGGATGGCACGTTTAATTAAAGCAATACAAAAAGTGTCCAGGCAATTCTTCTCCCTTTGTGGTATCATCGCCTTGCGGACGCGTACCTTCATTAACTACAAGGGCGTGCAAGCGGACACTTTTGGCTCACAAATAAACACTGAAATGAAATATCCGCTATTTCCTGGTAGCCTGCTACGCCGAAGCGTAGGAAGAGAGGGGTTGATCTATGTAAGTCAATCAATAGCAAATCTCTCTGCCTTCAGCGTTGCTGCCGGAGAAGTCAATTGCTCTACTAGTTACCTGCGTGTCCCAACGTCCCAACGTGGGTGCGGCCCGCGACCCCTGTCGACCACTTAACCAAGAGTGGGTGGGAAGGGGTTACATACATACATACATACACACACACACACACACACACACACACACACACACACACACACACACACACACACATACATACATACATACATACATACATACATACATACATACATACATACATACATTACATACATACATACATACATACATACATACATACATACATACATACATACATACATACATACATACATACATACATACATACATACATACAATACATGCATGCATGCATGCATGCATGCATGCATGCATGCATACATACATACATACATACATACATACATACATACATACATACATACATACATACATACATACATACATACATACATAAAAACTGACCAAAGCTCGAACAGCCTCTGTGTACGATCTTCAACGAGCTGATGATACGTCGATTTTGGATGCCCTGGAACTAGGTTTCGACATGCTTCCACGGGATAAAGATGTGAACATAATGTGGCAGTACTTTAAGTCTCTTGTATCAGACTGTTTATCTCGCTTCGTTCCCAGAAAAGTAAAACGAGTAGAAAAGCATAACCCGTGGGTAACCCGCAATATTATTCATTTATACGCCGACTGCGACGTGCACGCAAAAAGGTTCCTCAGATAGCTGTAACGATTTCATAGCTTAGTGCCCAAATACGGAAAGAGTTGAAAGACGCGCGAACTCAATTCTTTTCAACTACGCTGGCTGATTACATGGTTCACAACCCAAAAAAAATTCGGAGGTATTGTCTTCTTCGAAATCGACGATAGATAGTGTAGTAGTCAATGAAACGATTTGTAGTGAACCAGGAAGAATGGCTGAGGCATTTAACAACTACTTTGTCACTGTGTTTCCCACCAAGAGCGAATGTTATGTTGAAGTCCCTGAAGTAAACGAGGAACGTACCAGTGATCTGATCATTCCTAAAGAAGGAATTGTAGCGCTCCTGCTTAACCTGGATGTGAAGAAAAGTTCCGGTCCCGATAAAATACCGAATGCGTTTCTAAAGCGCTACTGTGAATGGGTCTCTAATTTTTCAGTTGAAATATTTACAGCATCTCTTGAAATGGGCACCTTACCGGATGACTGGTTGATAGCCCGCGTGGTTCCAATCTTCAAAGCAGGAGACAAGCTAAAAGTAAAAAATTACCGTCCTATCTCTATAACATGCACCGCATGTAAACTCCTTGAACATGTCATTAGCAAATATCTCGTCCAGTACGCAGAAGACAATTTATTCTATCCCAAGCAACATGGTTTTCGTAAACGCTTATCAACCGTTACACAACTCTTTGAGACAACACAGTATTTCGCAAGTGCTATAAACGAGAAAGAGCAAGTTGATGTTATTGCCTTAGATTTCTCTAAGGCGTTTGATAAAGTCTGCCACGTGAAACTAATACGAAAACGGTCTATGTCCTATGATCGTAAAATGGATAGAGGCGTACTTGTGTAATAGGCGGCAGTTCGTGGATGTAGCCGATGAATACTCAGCTTCTTTGCCTGTGACCTCTGGGGTGCCAAGGTTCTGTGATAGGACCTCTGTTATTTTTGCTTTATATCAATGATATAGCTGCTAATGTGAATCCACAGATTGAAGTTCGCCTTTTCGCAGACGACTGTCTGTTATTTTGTCGAGTAAAAAGCGCTCATGAACAATCTTTATTAAATGAATCATTAAACAAAATTTACGATTGGTGTGTAGCATATGACATGAATTAACTTCGATAAATCAGTCTGCATGAGTGTCACAACAAAGCAATCACCTTTGAAATTTACTTACAAAATCGGAAATACGGAAATTCGGCGAGCAGTGAAGATGAAGTACTTAGGTGTTACTATCACGCATAACTTAAGTTGGAGTGAGCATGTTGCCAACATCTGTGGATCGGCTCAGCGAAAGCTAGGAATGCTACGACGTAAATTGAAGCAAGCACATTCTGATGTAAAGCTCAAGGCTTACACTGCAATTGTTCGACCCACCCTGGAGTACGCGGCTATTGTGTGGGACCCCTACCGATTAACTCTAATAAAGCAGATCGAGCGAGTGCAGCGTCTTGCTGCATGCTTTATTTTTTCGAAGTACAGAAGGACTGAATCTATCACTGCGTTAATTGATAAGGCAAACCTTCCAAGTTTAGCCTCACGCAGGAAAATATACAGACTAAAATTTTTTTATCAACTGTATAATGGTATGCTAAACATTGATCCCGGGCTCTACCTGCGGCCTCCAGGCAGAGTGTCACCCCGGTCCTCCCAGCCGTACGTTGTTAGACCTATTGTGTCTAGAGTCGATATTTACAAGCATTCTCTGCTGGTCAAAACAATTGAAGAATGGAATAAACTAAGCCCTGAAATGTTTGAAAGTGTGGATTCGCTCGCGAGTTTCGAAGAGAAGCTTCAGTCACTCGGTGTCTAATTTTGAGATTCTTATTGTTATGTATAATTGCACATCATTCCTATGCTGCTGTTTTGTATATTCTTATGCGCTGTTTATATATTTGTTTTTGAATTCGCATTGTGCTGTTTGTACTATGCTGTTTGTATATTTTCTATGCTGTTTGCATATATTCTTCCAGTGTTGAAAACCTTCCCACCCTGTAACAGCCCGAAAGGGCTCACAGTATTGAAAATAAAATACATACATACATACATACATACATACATACAGTAACATACATACATACATACATACAACATACATACATACATACATACATACATACATACATACAATACATACATACATACATACATACATACATACATACATACATACATACATACATACATACATACATACATACATACATACATACATACATACATACATACATACATACATACATACATACATACTACATACATACATACATACCTACATACATACATACCATACATACTACATACATACATACATACATACATACATACATACATACATACATACATACATACATAGAAAGCTTCCCTTATTTAAGGAGTGGAGGTGAAAACAGCGCTTAGTGTCTGCTGCAACATAATGTTGGATCACCCACGTAAGGCACGGAAAAGCTTCCACTTGAATATGCAGGGCGTCGTGATTTGCTCTACAAAGGCACTAAGTGAAGGAGATAAAACTACAATCTAAAATTCGGTATCTCTGACTATCCGTATACATGATTAACCTAAGTGTGAGACCTCAATAACAAGAACGATGGTTTGTTTGTGAATTAATTGTGTATGAACTACACTTTTATGTTTTTACCAATAACTCATGTCGCGTAGCGAGCCTTACGATTTCCTGCATGTGTTTGTAACGTGTGTTTTACCACTTGATTTGCCACTTTCGAATTCCTTTATTTCTTGTGCCCCAGCGACGTAAAGCCTACTAAGGAGGTATAAGCCCTCCTTTTGCCTTACCTCGCGGGCAAACCATGCATGTACTTAGCCCAAATAAACTAGGAAATGATAAATCCCGTCATGCCATGCTTGCTACGTCTCACTGCAGTACACACCCTCTTACCGATCCTTTGTTTGCAAGTACACCTGCAACTAAGACTAGGATTAAAATACAAACCGTATATACACACAGCTCTTTTATTTTAGGACCGCGATACTCCAAGTGAAGAGAGGGAGGAAGGCTTTGATTAGAAAAATATGTGATGACTGCACACTACACCCCCTTTTCTCGGCGATATTTCGACAAGATGGGCGCCAAAAATCGCATTTCATATGGCAAAGAGCACCGAGAAATATAGGTGCCCATAGACAACCGACCGTTTCTTGTGTGTGATAGGTGGTCACTCGCTGTCACTGGCATTCCAACTCGACTTCGCCCCATTAGTTGAGCCGCTGCTCTCGGTATTCCACAGCAGATGACGACAGAGATGCCCATAGTCCCAAAACATGCATGGCCTCAGAGACTGCGTACACGCTCGTCATCAAATGAGAAATGGGTGCTTAGATTCGGGGCCAGGCGTAATGTTCAGCTTTTTTTTAATATTAGGGACTAGTGCTTAAGGGAGCGGGTGCTAAGAATAGGAGGGGCTCTCAGAATTGAAAAAATGAAGGTACATTATAGAAGAAAGCATGAAGTTCTTCTACCATAATTTCGTGATAATACTCGTCAAAGATAAAACTTCAGTTCAGAGCTATTTTGTGACACTCCGCTAGAAATAAACACGTTCATTCGATAACTCTCGTTATGGCGTACCTTGCCCTCATTAATTTTGCAGATATATGTATAAAATATGTTTATTAATGCTTATACATCTCACTTGTTTATCATGAAGAACTGAACGTTCGTTCGGAATTATCCTTCACACTCATCCTTTATAAGCTCAGCTCGTATCCTCCTACTGATGTGCT